>VDFB02248712.1:0-15370 GCA_007258455.2 Sequoia sempervirens | reverse complement strand
CTAACCTTTATTCTATCTCTAACTATAACCCTAAACCTAAACCTAACCCTAACCCAAACCTTAACCATAATTGTAACCATAACACTAACCTTAACCCTATCCCTAACCCTAACCTTAACCCTAACTTTAATCTTAACCCTAAACCATAATTCTATCTCTAACCCTAAACTTAACTTAATGTAACCTTAACCCTAAATCCAAGCCTAACCATAATCATAACTTAATCCTAATTAATTTTATGTTTTCCATGTACAATGAATGCTACTAGTATATATATATTTAATCAATTCCTCACATAAAAGTGCAATAGCCTTGAAAAGAATATCTCTAGACATAATTAAATGTATATACTAGTATTAAAT
Source organism: Sequoia sempervirens (assembly GCA_007258455.2). Taxonomy (NCBI): domain Eukaryota; kingdom Viridiplantae; phylum Streptophyta; class Pinopsida; order Cupressales; family Cupressaceae; genus Sequoia; species Sequoia sempervirens. The sequence goes on along the minus strand of VDFB02248712.1, from coordinate 15,008 downwards.
ATTTTATTAAGTTTAAAGTTAAACTTTTTAGTTTAATGTTAATTAGTTTTTAAATTAAAATAATGTAATAATATTTAGAATTTTATTAAGTTTAAAGTTAACTTTTAATACTTAAGTTGAAGTTAAACTATTATTAATACTTAATACATTTACTTTTAGATTAGATTTTAATTTTAATATTTTAATATTTTAAGTTTATTTAAATTTTATGTTTTTAAATTTATTTTATATATACATATGTATTGTCCAGCCATACGGGCAAACCCAAACCCCGACCTCATAACCAGGGTGGTGACTTAGATAACAAATATACATGCATGTCAATTTAATCCTTGTAGTTTCAATCCGTCTTTCTTATAATTTCCACATTTTATTTCCATTTACCTTGGAAATGTACTGTAACTACTCTTCTAAACCTTTGTTCTTCATGGATGCTAATATGGTTTTATTATGTATAATACTGTAGCTTACCGTAGCATATAAGCTTTTGTAATGTGTTGCGTGCAAGCAATACAGCTTGCTAAAAATCACCCAAACACCATTTCTAAGTGTAAAACTTGATTTTGTATTCAACTCTCAAAGCGATTTGTCATTGCTTGAAACCTACTTATGCTGTCGATCACCTTAAAGTTCATACTTGACTTGTCATTAATACCACCAGAAACTGGATTAACTATAAAAGACATTTACAAGCTTGAATATTTCTGGGAAGTTATTTAACTGATTTCAGTTTCTCACATTATCGGGAAAATAGATGCATACTGGAATTGAGAATGAATCCTCGCTCAAAAAATCAGTCTTCCTTTCATAACATTTTGTGTCTATCATATAGTTTTTAAGAAATTGCTAAGACTTCTATACAGATAGAAAATTTAAGTACTCCTTTACTTCTTCAAGTCGGCCATATATTGCTGGTACACTAGAGTAGATGACTTACTCTCATGTACCCCACTTTTTTTTTTTGAAAGTTGTGCTAATTAGGATATTAGACTTCTTAAGAGTTACGATATTTTAAGGCTTGCTTCCATTTATCCCATTTTTTATTTTTCTTGTAATTTTTTTGTTGACAAGGACCAAGGTTACTAGAATAAGAGACATGATATTTCCACAGTCCACTTGAGTGAGTGAGAGTGCTTCTGGTAATAACTATTTGGTTGTTTTTGCGTCCAGACAGTTCTTATCAGAAGCACTTTCATTCACAAGGTTATTTGAATTCTTAAAATATATTCTTCATAATTAATTTGCATGATGAATTCAATTACTATTCAATCAAGAACTGGTGTCTAATATGAGTGTATCATTACCATCCAGCAAAATATAAATCGATTTGTTTCAAAACTTAATTCCTTCTTTACTATGTAGCATCTAGAAGAAAGAGAGTTGAATAATACTTGATACTGATATATGCCTCTTTTCAACCCTCCTCATAGCTAGATCAATATCGATATCCAAAAACCTGTGTGGCATACATCAAAAGTTCTAAGCGTTAAATCCTAAAAGATTATGTACTAAGTGCTGAATTATGATAAAGTAAAAAGTACCATCGCTCATCAAAGATGGAAGCCACTTCTCTCCAACACCCATCTTCCAAAAGCAAGTAATTTCCTTCCACTAACACTATTTTATGTCTGGCAACAAAAACAGACACAATATCAAATTTCATTCCTTGAAATATTGTATAATTGAATGCAAACAAAAGAGTATAGAGAAATGATAATTAAACCCCCTACCACACAATTCTATTTGATGAATACTATATTGCAAGAGATAAGTTGCTGAACTGATTCTGCGTGTTGATGCTCCTTTTATGGCAACAACTAAGAAAAAACATTTTAAGGTAGATTTTGAACCAGGCATTTCTAAAAATGTAGAAAATTTGGCTAAGATTACAAATCACAAAAAAATCATACTAACCAAGAATCTAACATCATAAACTAATCGCAATTAACACTATTGATCTCATGATAGCAATATATTCCTTTACTTAATAATCCTATTGGCAGGATTCACGAAGAATCCTACGCCTAATAGGATATCTTGAGATTACAAAATACCAATATAAGAGAAAATGATATAGCAATAATAAAGAGGCAAGATGTCATATCAATAATAAAGAGGAAAATATGCCTAACAAGAGAGACAAGATGTTCATTCTTCAAGGTAATATGTCATGAATAGTTCATCTAGTGATGTTGCATACTATTCTTGAAGCATCCTAGCTTATAAATCATACTCAAAAATATTGTATGAAACTAATCACTAAAATTACAGAGTATAGGCAGTACTACTTGTTAAAGTTTTAATTTGCACTTCTCAATGTTGATATAAAACAGTATATATGTGCAGTAAAAACACTTCCAATTATAAGTTGAAGCTCCTTGCAGCAAAGATAATAACTTAAAACCCTAAACTAAACAATATTGCTTGCTTGCAATTTGTATCGGTTTGTCTTTTTAGGGTGGTTCATGCATAGCAAACAAAACTAAAGGTGTCTCTTTAAGCAAGCAATACAAACAAAACTTAAATAAAAAGTTAAAAACCTAATCTTTTTGTTCTCGGGCTAGGGCAAAAGACTAATACACACTTCTACTTAAAGTGAAAGGTTTTTATGCTTTTTGATTGAATGTAACCCCTAAAACAACTATTACACTTACACTATTCAACTAAACGAAAAGATTGAGCAGTGCAAGTACACATAAAACTAGGATTGGTATAAACAACAAGAAAGACTTGGCAAGAGAGGGGACTAACATACAAAACTACAAGACCCACTTCACTATGATCTGCAATGCAAAGCTTGCAATTAACAATAACAAGACTTCCATTCACTTCACCTACACATACATTAGATGTTATGAGCTAAAACAAATAATTGTATTCAAAGCTACAACCACCAACTTAACACGTACTGCAATACAAAGCTTTCAATAAATGTAAAGAAATATTTAACTCATAAAAACACAATAACACATAAAAACACAGAATATTTCAACAACAAATTGAGCAGCAAAATAGGTGTACTAAATTTTATTGAATATTAAATTAAATGCAAATGACACTTATTAAGATGTGTTGCAATGCTTTTACATGAAAAAAATAAAAAGCTAAGACATAATTCTACAATATGAATAGTTTGCTTGCACACAAAGCAAGCTTAATAATAATATATAATTCTTTCCACAAATTATAAACCCTAAATCAGTAAATCAACAAGTGGATTTTTTATAAAGATAACTATAAAACTAAAAATAGACCTTCCAGAAAATTATCTCAAAATAGCCAATCCATAGTTGATAGACTCAAACTCAGCAGACCCAAAAAAAATGACTCAAACAAAACTCAGCAAAATACTTGGCAACTTAAAAAATTGTTTAAATTTCTTTAGAAACACATTTTTTTTTCAAAATTCAATGACAAGATGTATCCAATGAATCCATAAATGAGTACAAAAGTGTTTTCTATTAAATTTGATTGATTTGAATACAAATTGAGTACAAAATTGCATCACCATGAGGAACCTTGATGGCTAATACAATAGATAACTGACAAAATGAAAATACAACATTTTACATCTTCCTCTTCCCTAATCTAGCGAAAACATAGGGAGAGGTGGAGGTTCTAATCCTTGGAGTCTATTGCCGCTCCTCGCTTGGCATAGAAGGCTGTGACTCCTCGCTTGGCATAGAAGGTTGTGGCTCGACCTCCATCTTGCTAGTAGATGGCAATGACTCTTCTTTAGCCTCATCAATGTCATCCAATCCTATATCTCCTATTGCACCCACATCCTCCAATGCCTGCCTCTCAAAATTAAGAATCTCATCTTTAGTAAATGATGGAGGTTGCTCATCCCACTTGTCCAATCGCTACAAGGACCAATCTCTTCCAAATCAATGAGCTCTTTTGATTTGTCCTCTACCCTTCTTGTGTGCGGCCAAAGGTTGTATTGCACAAAGACAAGGTCATTAAGACATCTTTGAGTTAATTTGTTCCTCTTCTTCATGTGGATGGCCTCAAACAAGCTCCAATTGCGCTCACAGCTAGATGCACTACAAGGTTGGCACAAAATGCGGAGGGCAAATCTTTGGATATTTCGGGTATTTGCACCCCAATCTATCTACCAAGAATCTACAAAATAAAATACTAAAGAGTTGCAAGAAAATCAAAACATTTTTTATCAAATTAACAATAGTTGTAAATTTGAAATTTGTAACTTGTAAGATGCATGTGATTAAAGACTCTGAACTTTATATCTAATGTTTGAGTGGTTCTTCCTCAAGTAGCTAGCTCCGAAGAAAAGAGCCTACTCCTTCCAGTCCTTTAACTGTGCAATTCTTGGATAATGAGGTCTCTCATCTCAACTTGGGGTGTCATCCTCTGAAAGCATATCGTGAGGCCCTCCATAACCTCTCCGTTAGGATCTAAGAAGCTATCTAAATAGAAAAAATGAGGGTTGAGGAAGTACCATGTCGCATGGATGGGTTGGTGGAGTTGATTGTTCCACCTCCGATCAATGATCTCCCAGATGGGATCAAGTCAAAGGTTGTCGCCCTTGTAATAATTTTGGATGGAATCTTTGGCCCTATCCATGGCCTCATAAATAACCCCATTGGGTTTTGATCCCCATTTACCAAATAGAGAACTCTAACCAAGGGCTCTGACACCTACAATTTACAAATACAAAAGGATTAAAGTTACAAATTTATAATGAAATACTTAAATTAAAAACATAAAATATTCAATTTGAATTTAAATTCAAAGTTTTGAGGTTACCTTCATGATCTGTGTAGCTCTTTGTGCAAAAAGGTTGTCATAGACTATGCTTGCAGCCCTCTCTCCTTCAAGATTCTTTGAATATGATGAGTCTAGCCATGCTTGATTCACAAACATATGTTTCAAAGAAGTCAACAAACCAATAACGCTTTGCAACATTAGGAAAATCGTTACAAACCTTGTGACACCCAATCACACCAAATCTTTCCCTTGGGTGTGATCTCTCATCAAATTAAGAACCCAAGGGTGATTGTAGATAAATTTTGTTATTCTCCTTACATCATCTACAACCGATCTCACCCATCAAGTTTGTCTATGTCCTCCAAAATAAGGTCAAGGCAATGTGCTATGCAAGGTGTCCAAAAAAGTGTCTTTTGTTTGTCTTGGAGCAATCTCCCAGCCGCCACATATGTTGTTGCATTATCAATTATGATTTGTACCACATTCTCTATGCCCACCTCCATGACAACTTCCTCCAACATTAGACACAATGTTTTTGCATTTTTTTACTTTGTTAGAGGCATCAACTAATTTCAAAAAAATCACCTCACCATTTGAAGCTACCAAAAAATTGATAATGGTATAGTTTTTCCCATTCATCCACCCATCTAAGAGAATAGTGCAGCCATACTTTTGCCATTGCTTCTTTTGTTCTTCCACTATTAGCTTTGTCTTTTCGGTTGCATTCGTGAGCAACCAACAAGTACAAAGTGAGAGTACAATTTTTAAATTTTAAACACAAAAAATAGCTTAAATTCAACATAACTTACCATAAATTAATGAACACAAATTTAGCCTAAAATTGAACATAAATTACAATAAGTATAAATTAGCATAAATTAACCAACCTCCCATTTAATTATTTACGAGAAAGCGCCTTGTAGCCTTTTCCCGCAACTATCAATGCAGTTACCAAACTATCCCAATAAGGACTACTAGCCACATTGAAATGAATGTTGTTGAAGTACCAAAAATCAGCACATGTCATATCTGCCTATTCATGCACCTCCCTATTCCACCTTGTATCTTCAAATGATGGTTGTGCTTCAAGTGTGTTTTGGGGCTCAAAAAAGTTGTGGCATGCATGTAGGTGTAGGTGCTAGCACTCTACTTGAAGTAGATGAAGTGGAGGCCGATGTGCTTCAAATGTGTGGACCACAAAGAAATCCCACTATGTCTTGGCATGTCGTATCTTCATCTAATTTTTGTTGCACTTAAGGACCATGACCACTAGCTATGGATGTTGCTATGGCTGCCCTTGTCTTCTCCCTTTGCAATTTTTTCTCTTCTATCAATGCATGGTGGATTCATCTCTTTTTTTCTCTTCAATGGTGTTGATACAAGGCTTGACATCACAATGAGTAATTCCTGCAAGATGGTATTTGAGGCGTTTTATGCCTCCATGATATAAGTTTGTGCATCTCATGCAAAAAACTATCCCAAATATTGGTCCTTGTATGGCATATTTTCAAGCAAGGTCTCTAGCTCTAGCGAGACAAGTACTTGTAACTGGTGGTGGCACTAATTGGGCAAAACCAGAGCCCAAACCTGATCCAAAAGCTTCTGTTTTTGCCACTATATGATGTATTTAACCTACACATACAAAGTGAAAGCACAACATTTCATTTTTTAGATACAAAGAAGTTAACCTAAATTCAACATAAATCACTAAAAATCAGCATAAAAGTAGTTTAAATTAATATAAATTAGTTTAAATTAGTAAAAATTTAATATAATCTAAAGATTCTAAACATGTTATTCCAAAAAAAAAGGTTAAAATAAAAAAGTAAGTTGTGTACGCAAAAAAAAAAGAATTCATTAAAATAATCACAAAAAATGATAAAAAAATGGTGGCGAATCCAATTTTTGGAATTTAAATGCAAAAATACTACTTAGTTTTAACAAATGATGAAATTTTTTTAACCTAGATGTTGTATTTTGCAGTCAAAATGAAGTAAAATGTTTGGAAAAACAAAAAAAACAAAAAACAAAAAAACAATTTACCAACCTGTGCTTCAAATTTTCCTTCCAAATTTGCCAAAAAATCCTTTTAGATCTTCTATCTGAGATGCAAAAGTGTTGTGAATGCTATGTTCAAAGTGGGGGCGGGGCATTGGGGGTTTTGCAGAGAAAAATGGCATTTTCTGGAGTGTTTTTTGTTGTCTTTGGGTCTGTTTTTGACCCGACCTGCTTTTTAGATGCCGCCCGCGAGTTTTTCCAACAAACTCGCCAAGTTTCTAGCAAGTATTCGCCAAAAAATCAGCGAGTACTTGCCAGAAACTTAGCGAGTTTTCTTGGCGAGTATTTTTGACAATTACTTGGCATGAAAAAAGGTTGGCGAGTACTCACTGAGTCTACCATCTATGAGCCCGCCTATAAATAGTTGCTAAAAATAGACTTCTTAGGATATACTTTTTTTCTCTGAAGTAATGATGGATAAAAATGGCACACAATAAAAATAGCCAATCCCAACAATTGAATCCTGGTGCTGATTCTGACTAAGCTTTTATTTTTTTTGACCATGACAATCCCTTGAAGAAACCCTACAAATCTAACAATTCACCAATCAATACTTGTGACTCAATTTTGAAAACCATTGTCTATTGATTTTTTAGCAAACTCCAGCTGAAACATTTAACCTTGAATGCTCCATAAACCTAGAGTGTATGATGTTATATACACCAATATCTTGTTTTTGGTCAATCAAAGACTTGTTGATACCATGACAAAATCCCAACCAACTTTGGAAATGATTGCAAAAATGATAGATGTGTCAATTTGGAACCCAAACAGCAGTAAAAATACAACATTGATATCTTTGATGACTAAGAACTCCAAAACCTCTATCTTAATACAAACCTATAGGGAAAGAAATCTGAGTGTGAGTTGTTGCTGAAACCTTTGGAAATATGTTGAGAGTCACTTCTGAACTCGCTGAAATTATGACTGATCCTTCTATAACTTCAAAGAGGTAACGGCCAATTGTTTAGATTATGATAAGGACTGGAACTCAATCAAAACCCTAAGCATTCTGTATAAACATGCAAGATTTTGGGTTTAGTGATCTGCAACTCATGCTGAAGTCAAATGTTTTTGACAATCACTGCTGAAAGTTGTCAAATATCAATGAAGACTGCTGCACTGTGCTGCTAAATCCTTCTTTGAATGATAAGGATCACTGCTGTTATAATGATGACTTACTGCTTACTGGAAGTATGAAGTCATGAATGAAGACAGAGTTCTATATAAAAAACACAAAACCCTGCTATTTTAGGCTTCAATCACCTAAACATAGAATACTTTTCTGCCTTTGATCATTTAATAAGCACTGGCTGTAAGAGTCACATAACAAACTCAAGCAGCCAAGATCACTTGCAAAACTAAAAACAACTTTCCACAAGAGAGTAGCAAGAAATGAACGCTAGATTATACAATGAATACAAAGATACAATATGCAATTGGGATGTAATGACCATTATGTAATATACAAGAGGAACCTTACTTATACAGGCAAGGTGAAAGATAGAACAACATAGGATCATGACAAGTGTCAAAGTCATATGGCATGAGGCACAAAAAGTAATTAACCTAAATATGCCCTAAGTAAACTCAACCAACAAAGTGCGAATAGGACATAAATGGGAACTATTTAAATTTTAGGTAATATACCCCATCCACATCAAGACTGGTAAACCTCTATTCATCTGATCTGTTCTATTTTCAAAAATTGTGTCCATTCATGGAAAGGTGTGCCTATATATATAAAGCAATGCACAAACTTAGGAGCAAACCCTATTGACCCTTTTCATTGTAGCGTGCTTGTGGCTGTACATATGCTTGCACAAGTTTTGACTTCATGAAACCTAGTCGGCATTAATTGGCACACACTTACCATATACTCATAGGTTTTTCCTTGTAAAATTTGCAGCTCTAGTATAGGGTGTGCACCAATCAATAGACTTGCATGTTTTTTTGCAATTTGAAACATGATCTTCCCTTTGTATGTTGCATGCACCTAAATATGATGAAAGCAATTTTTTAAAACATAAAACATGCTTGCCTTCAAACCAGTGAGTGTCCATCTACCACCCTCATAGATTTCATTTTTCTAAATCTTGAACACCTACTTCTATGCCTACAGGCGCGTGCTCATGAAAAAATTTACAAACTTTGACAAGAACAAAACCTATGTATCCTTCTATTTGGCATGCACCCAACAAGGTATTTGCAACCTTTTTTTTAATATATGTATTGCTTGCTACGTATTAGATCTAGATAAAATATTGTGAAGTTGAACTTGATATAGAAGGAATGAAAAACCGTGACTTGAAAGAAAAAAAATGGAGGGTTTGTAGGGGAGGTGGGAGAGCTATTTTTAATCTAAAGAAAGTAAAAATGCACAACATAATTAAAAGACCCAATACCTACTTGAGAAGATAAGAGTCCAAATGTTCTTAACAAAAGTGAATTTAACCCCCAATAAAGGGATCAGTAGTAAAAGACAAGGTGAACCTATGGATTCAATTATTGGATGTACTTGTCTAATATATTGGAGCTAGAATCATTTTCTGGTTTTTCTAACAACTTTGAGCTTGAAACTTAATCATCATTAGGAATTGAAAGCTCACTGTGTCTTCTTTCATTTAGAAGGGATCATCAAATGTATTAATGTGAACATCCTTTATCATACCCAGCACAACCAAAGAATGTTCTTTTACATAGAATAACCACCCAACCATTGAAAATCAGGAACATTCTATTTTATTTCTCTTGTATCACCTACTTACAATATGAATAGTAGCATGCACAAGTTGAAATGTGTAGTTCATAAGCATTCTTTATTCCTTAGCGCTTAGCACACCTTATTTAATTTCATCAATATATAATTTCTACTGACTTTTTTTGGGTGATTATATTTTTCAGGAGAAATTCCTTTATTTTAGAAGATTTAGTCTAGCTGAGGTAGTGTTGCTGTGACTCATTTTCGACAACTCCATTTGCAGTACGGGGACTCCCTCGCCAGTCTGTTTTGGGGGTTTAGCCTTCAAGTTGCATTGTCGGGATCTTCACTCTATGGTTTATAGTCTCCCTCAAGCTCCGAATCATCACCTAAGCCAAGTTGTGATTTCAAGCCTTGAATTGCATGTAAACGTCATAAAAGTGTTCAGAGGACCTTGCAGACGAGGATCACATGTGCTTTCGTCCAATTTTGACACTTCCTACTTTTTTGGTTTTTGCTTTTTTCGTTTTTGGTACTTTTAGGCCATTTGGGGATTTACTATTTTTAGAAAGTTGCTTTTTTGCTTTTTCTATTTTTAGAAACTTTCTATTTTTGGCAAGTGCCACGGTCCCCACCAGTCATAGAGTCAAAGTTTCCATTTTTAGATTGGAAAGCATGCAAAAATCACCCAAAAAATCTAAAAAACAGGGAAAAAGCGTGTGAAAATCTGAGTACAAAAATAAAAAAATCAATCAAAAAGCATGCCTTTTGGGTCAAAAATCACACAAAAATCATAAAAAGCATGCAAAAGGCAATCAAGAAATCAGAAAATCAAGTAAAAAGCAGGTCTTTTAGATGAAAATCTGGAAAAGATCAGACAAAATCTGACAAAAGCAGTGCAAAATCTGGTAAAAGGCTTGAAAAATCAGATAAAAAGCTTGGGAAAAGCATGAGATCATGGCGCAAAATCATGAAGAAATTCGCCCAACGGGCAAAGGATGAATGGAATGCCTCATGGAAAGTCCGACCTACAGCTGATAAAGAAATGGCAAGAAAACTTGAAAAAGTCCGGCCCCATGCCTTCCGCTTTCGCTGATGGAAAGTTTCTCCCATGGAAAGTCCGGGACTCAAGCCAAGGATTGATGGAAAGACATTACGGAAAAGTCCGCCTCTTTGTGAAGAATGGGTATTAAGTCTTGAAAGTCCGGCCGGCAAGATTGATGGAAGAAGCTAAGTCTGCCCCTCAGCATATGGAAAGCAACTTTGAAGTCCGCCCACCCTCTTGAGCACTTGAAAGGAAGATGGAAAGTCCGCCTAGCCTAGCAAGGGAGAAAATTGAATTTTTTGACTAAGTGTTGGCAAGAGGAATGGAAGGAAGAAAGTCCGCCCTTGGGGAAAATGATTGAAATTTTGACTAAGTATGGAATAAAGATGGAAAGAACTCTCCCAAGTCCGCCATGCTTAGAGGATTGATAGATAAACACATGGAAGTTCACTTTGCCTAGGAAAATGGAAGGAAATTCTTCAAGTCCGCCATGGGATGATAGGTGAAGCAAGAATAAAATGGAAAAGTATGAATGTGCTAGAGAGAAAATCCAAGTTTGCCTAGCAAAATTTGTCTAAGGCATTGGACATAACTAAGGGAAAAATGGAAATGGCCAAGACAAGAAGAAGTCCGCCATGGTAAAGAGAAAGAGTAAAACCCATGAGAAATTGCAAAAAATTAAAATAAAGCATGGGTAAGGCAAAAATAAAGAATTAAAGGTTGAGAAAATCGAAAAAATCACATGAAAACCTTTAATTATTTTTCAAAAACACTTGGAGAAAAATCAAACTTTATGGATAAACTTCAAATTTCGATAAGGATAAAGATGAAAGGTGAAAAAAATTAGAAACTTTCCTCGATAAACTGGAGTCTGCATTCAACAAACTTGAGAATGGAATGAATTTTTCTACCTTATAAGGCATTTGCAAGTCATTATCAACTCACAATTGCGATTCAAGAAGAAGCTTGGCTCTCTCTTCAAGAGTTAGTACTTTTTTTACCGGAGTTAGAATATTTTAAGAGTTAGAAATTTCTCAAGAGGAAGAAATTTTCTTGAAAGATAGAAATTTTTGAGAGTTGAGTGATTAATTTTGAGGAGAGAGAAAGAAGAAAGAGATGGAATTATAAGCTAAAGGTCGTTTTTTTAAGAGATTGCTTGCTTTTTCGGCAATAAAAAACCAGATTTTCGAAGTTTTCAACTGCGAGCCACAGAGTAATTCCGAAATTTGATGAAATAATTTTACCTTTGTCTTCATTCTATCTTTGAAAATTTCACTAAGTGTTATACTCAGCTTGCTTTTTCAATGAATTTAACTTTTGACAAGCTGAAAGTTAGAATTTTCGTGAGGAACTTTTAGAGAAAATAATTTAATGATTATTGTATTCTCTTTCTTGCAGGTTGATGACCAATCCTGGAGGATCGTCAAAGAAGGCACCAATGAAATTCACTAGCAAAGGAGCCCAACAGGAGACAAAGATCACTTCCAAGTGGAAAAACATTGCAGACATGGACCTTGGACATGTGGACTTTGAAGAGTTCAAGAGAAGGATGTATGGATTAAATGGACTTATGCCAACAGCGATTGCCCGCAGGATGATGCGCAATGGAATTGTTCAAGCTGTCGGATTTCCTCCAGCCACCCAGTGTGTCGACTTGATAGTCGAATGTGCAAGACATTACAATCCGCAGGAGAGACAGATTGTAGCTCCTGATGGGAGAATTTTGGCGCACCTTGGAGCACCAGCTATCCAGGAGGCATTTGGCATACCTGAACATGTTCGAGCTTCATATAAGACAAAAGGGGAAGCCAAAAGGATCTTTGACGATCGAGCAGACCAATGTGCGACCCATATCAACAAAACATGGTTAGAAAAGCCACGAGCTTCTGCCAAGAAAATGCCTAAGAGGCCGCGCAGAACAGACTTCAAGGAGGACTACGGTGACATTGTTTTGCTCTTGAACAGAATAATGGGCAATCCTCAAGGTGCCTTTTTTCGAATCTTGGATGTACTTCTTTATCGAGGAAATCACCTCCAGAGTCAGAACGTTTGACTGGTCAAGAATGATCAATGATAACATCCATGAACAGTTGATCAACCTTGAAAGGGATAAGGTATTGCATATGGGTTCCTATATTGTTTACCTATTGGCCAGAGCTTATAAATATCCCGGATTGATATGCAAGGGTGTTGTTGGCAATGGAGAAAATCAGCTCAAGGCATATGAATGTTATCCTCAACTGCAACTGTCTGCCAAATCTCATTTTAGAAGGGCACATGACGCATTTCTGATGACCATCACAAGAATGCTACAAGGAGGGACCCATCAGAGGCTAACACATGAGGCAAAAAGTCTTATCAGTAAATATGGATCCTAGTACATCCAGTTTCCTAAATTTACTTATATCTGAATCCAAGGATTCACTGGCAATCCGTACAAACTTCCTATCTACCCCACTCACAGGATGATTCTATTGGAGGTACTTAGGCAAGTGGAAGATTTCCAAAATATCCAAAGGCCCAAGCAGAAAGCAGCCGTCACATTCCCATTCTTTATTGGGAACATGGAAGAGTATTGTTCGTCCGCACAGGCAGTTGAAGGTGCCAGACTAGAGATGCAGTGGTACCCTTTCACATCATACCGGTCTCAAGCCAATTTCGATCCTCACCATCATATCGGAATTGTGAATGGAAGGAAGTATAAACACCAAGTGGACCTAGAAGATTACTGGGCTAATGCCACAAATGAATTTGATATCAGGAGAAGATTGTGGTCCAAATTGCCTGTCAGCTTGATTAGAACAACAGAACTCTTCTGCGTGCCAGACCAACTAGAGGATGATGGAGAATTCACACAACCAGGTTTTGATGGAAACCAACCCCTTCCTCCCATGCGCTGGTGAGAACCTGAAATTGCTGACTTGGATACCTTTATGAGGCCTGTCACCAAATATTCACAATGGTGGGCAAACCAACAGATCAAAAACCTACGGCTAAGAGAAATGCCTTTGACATACACTTTGATGGGTGAATCAGAATCTTACTCTTCCAATGCTGGAGCAAGCCAAGGAGATGAGCCAATTGAAAGCTCAAAACCTAAGAAAAGGAAAGAAGTGAAGGGAAAAGGAATTGCCAATGAAGGACTTGCTAGGAAGCAGCAGAGACTAGAGCCTCTCCGTTCTGCCATCTCCGTGAATGTGAATGAAATCTTGGACATTGATGAATCTCTTGGAGATATACAGATTCCCTCTCCTGTTCCTGTTCAGCCCGAAGATGATGAGCCTCCATCACCCACGAACACCGAGATTTTGGAGTCAGACAATGAGGTTGATATTTTGGACAATGAGTTTGAAGATGGGATGATTTCAGCCTTGAGAGGAATCCAAGAAATCCAGGGCATGCAGGACGTTCAGGAGGAAGAAGATATCGTGAAGCCAACTATTCCTGATTGGTTGAAAGAGAGGTTAAAGATAAAGGAACCCGAAAAGGTTCAAGAAGAAGAAGATGATATGACCGATTTCCTAGCCAGACTGGAAGCAGTCAGTGCAAAGAAGCCTGCCAAAACCTTCTCCACCATCCAGAGAGATGAAGCTGGGCATCGTACAGTCCAAGTTGCTATACTGACAGTTGACAAACCGAGGGAAGAAATTACTCCCCAGGAGTATGCTATCACCACTGTCAACTTAGGCCCTACCACTAAGGGACAAGAGATGGAAGAGTTGGACAATTTTGTTGCCACTATCAAAGCTAGGCTGGAAAAGGAAACAATAAAGAAAAAGGAGTATAAACGAGAGGTTGAAAGACTACTTCAACAGCTCCTCCGCTGATGAATATTTTTCAGGATATTGTTGAAGAGGAGAAGAATATAGCTAAGGAAACTAAAGAATGGCTAAGTAGCAACAGGCAAGAGGTGGTCGTATTTGCAAAAAGATTAGCAATGGCATATGGAAAAACTTCCTCCTTACTTTCAAGTATTGCAACACTGTCAGAAACATGGGATAATGCCCAGGATGTTTGAGACAGAGTCCTTCCATGTCTCAAGGTACTTAAGGGAGTGCCTAAGCAAGAGCTGGTTAATGGAGAGGTAATTGCACTAGGGGCAGCTTATGATTTCGACAGTTGGTACATGACACTGATCATATGAAGTGAAATCATAGAAAAGGTTAAGGCAGATACAATCCAAATTGAGGAGAAGACAAAAGAAATTCGAGAGAAGATCCTAGTTGGGGCTGCAGATGCGCTTGAAAAGGATACTATGCGAGCAAAAAACTTGCAGTTCGAAAACTTGAAGAGCAAAATTCAGGATATCTTCTTCACCACTGGACTTGTCTGCAAACAAAATTTGACTAGGGCAGCTAACTTCCTGTTCATCTTTCGCAATTTCCAGCAACAGGAATCAGAATGGGAAGACACTTTTTCCGGATGCTCGGATGATCTCAATCTATTGGAATTCAGGATCAATGCGCTGCCACC
>VDFB02248706.1:0-69629 GCA_007258455.2 Sequoia sempervirens | reverse complement strand
TTGAATGGGTAGGCTCTTGTATGACCTGTGCAAATTACAGTGATTGATTGAGATTACCTCTTTCCTTATCTTATATTTTTTGTTATATTCATTGCATGTGTTCTTTCTATTTTTGAGATGCTGCTTTGCACTCAGTGCAGCCAATATAACTTAATAATTCCTGGTCCACAGGTTCTGAAACTTCGTTTTTAATAATGACTTGGGATGTTCTTTGAAATCGATATATATATATATATATATATATATATATATAAACTGGTGATTCTTTAAACCCACCCTTCTTCATGGGTTTTGACTTTGAATGTATTACCAATGTGATTAGATTTCTCTAGAGGAAGAATTTCAAATCAAGTTCTTGCAAGAGTAGAAAGTCAAGTGTTTCTGTTTTATTTATAACAGAAAGTAGACTGCCCTTTGTAAATTCTATTTCCAAGTTCTATCATAATGACACATATATACATAAAGACAAGAATTTAATTGGTGTATATGTAGAATTTGTTGTAAAAGCAAACAGGTCACAATATTTTAATGTTTTGTTAGATATTAGGATACTGATTACAATGAGGTTCATCTCCTTATATAGAGTTTGGAGGATGAACCCAAATAAACACGCACAAGGATAAACATGACATGACTCAACCTAAACGCTTAAAATAGTAAACCCACTTAAGTCACTAAGGTGACTTCATTACAAAAGTAAGAGTTATCTTCTAATAATAATTTAATATTGTTCGAATACACCCGTTTAAGGCTTATTGCACTAAAAGAAAACGAACTAGCATAAAGCAAATCAAATTAAAAACACCCTTAACCCTGAATTCACCATTCTTGAGAAGCTTTGCTTTTAAAATAGACCATACACTAGGTAGAACTCCATCAAGCTGCCTTGAACCCTTGTAAAGAGCTCATGAGCTGAATTCTCAAGTTTCTCAATTACAACCTCCTCGAACTCTTGAATCACTGATCTCTTGAACCATTGGACAACAATCCATGTTGAGCTACACTCAAGAGCTCCATCAAGTTGTCTCATAACTCTCATAAGGGTATGGCTCCCAAGATCCACAAACTCCGAAGCTAATTGGGCAACCATCCATATTGAGCTTTATCTATACTAGGTTCCTTCTTGTCTTCAAAGAACTGGAGTTCTTTAAAATGCATAAAAAGCAACTTCTTTACCATTGTTAGCATTCAGAGGATCTTCAATAGTCGCTACATTAGCTTCTCTGAGCTTTCCCTTGAGAACATCATTTGCCGGAATTCTACAGTTCCAAGATATGTGGCCCATTTTCTTGCAATAGTAGCCTTATGTCCTCTTTTTCCCTTATCCAATCTTCTACGATTTGAGTATAATGCTACCTTAGTTTGAGGATCATCTTCTGTATCTCCTGTAATAGTTTTCTTTTCTTTAGCTAGGAGAGCTGAAATCATATCTTCCAAACTTTTAGAAGAAAGTGGACTAAGAGTAAAGATGACATTGCTAAATGTTGAAGATAATTTGTTTAATAAAATGGCTTTAGCATCCTCATCACTCACTGTAGCATTGAATTCTGCTAGTTGTCAAAGAAGAGATCTTAGATAGTTCACATGGCTTGACATAGTGACTCCATTAGACATCTTGAACTTGAAAAGCCGAAGCTTTAATGAAAATTTAGCAGTAATTGCTGCTGCTCCAAATAGTGTATTCAAATTGTCCCAAAATTTCTTAGATGGTTTTGCGAGATCTATATGATGGAAATCAAAATTGGAGAGGGAAAGACCAATAATGCCTTTGGATTTATCATCTTTGCTTTGCCCTTCTAGTACTTTACTCATGTTTGTAGGTAGCTTTTCATTTCCATTTACCACTCCCCATAGGTTCTTGTGCATCAATTGCATCTAGATTTATACTTTCTAGACGTGGAAGTTGAAGCTAGACTATTTATCCAATAGAATTTCTATTTTCAGAAATTATACAAACCAAAAAAAATTTGATTCAATAATTCAAACCCTAACACTGTTTTACGTAATAAACTTTGAAAACAATTCCTACGAAATTTGTTGAAAGTCCTAAGTTACCGGTTCGGGTTCGGGGACAAGTGCGGGTACGAGGACCCGGTACGTGGGTACGTGAAAATTGTTTTTAGGGGTTTGGCTATGTATGGGTACGTGTGTGTGTGTGTGTGTGTGTGTATTATATATACAAAACAATAAGAGAAATATACAAAATTGTAAAACTAAATCATTTCATAGTATGATACTTGATCATTGATCAATGCCAAATGCTAAAGATAAATATTAAAGGCCAATTAATAGTTGAAAAATATTCAAATAAGCCATATCAATGAACCCTCAAACCTCATCGAACCCGCAGACAAATCCACACGTACTCGCAGATGAACCCGAATTGGGTGCGTACCCGAACCGGGTTTGGGGCTTGCGTGTATGAACCTTGCATCTTAGGTTGAAACTCTAGCCGTGGAATTATGTGCCTTGGTTGCAGGCTATAAAAAATGTTGAAACCCCTATTTTTCATGACAAAAACATAGGGGTGGTCGAATAAAAAATGGCACAAAAAACTTAGTTGTTGAACTTAATCAGATTGCAAACCCTAGCCATTGTTTTTCTGCATAAAATGGCTAAAAAAACTTTAAGAATGGCAAGTTTTCATCTCAAAACTGTGTTGTGATTTCTTCAGAAAATTGGGCACGGTTTTTACTCGTAGATGTGTTAGTGTTTGTAGCATCGGGAGATATTTTCTCCTAATAAAAAATCAAATAAATGTTTCCCAAGGCATGTCAGCCTTGATTTACAAATGATATTTTGTATTTTTATTTCTTCTAAGAGGTCGACCTAGATGAGAAGTCGCCTAGTTTTGTATATATACAAGGAGAAGATCGTTCATTTAATCATCAATTCATTCTCATTCCAATTCACACTTTCAAGGAGTTTGCACTTAGCAACGGAGCAGATTTCAAAAGGAATTATATTCATTTGTATCAAGGAGAGGATTCATCATTCATTATATCAAATTCGGCCTTGTGTTGGGCCTCAGTTATAAGCAGATTTCTGCTCTAAATCTGCTCTTATTCTTTCAATATATAAGATATATATTTTGCTGGGTTTTTCTCCCTCGCGGAGGGTTTTCCCAGGGTATTTTGCTGTGTTCTATGTTTAGTGTTTTTGTATTTCTGCTTATTTGCATTTCTAGTCTAAAACTAATATGGTATCAGAGCAGGTTTAAGCAAGATCGGATCAGATTTGTTTAAACAGCCAAGTCATCTCTTTATCTAGGGCAGTCTATCAAAGTATCGAAGATGGTGAACGGAGTCAAGGTCGAAGATAGGCTTGATGGAGCCTCAAATTTCAACTCTTGGAAATTCATAGTTCTCATTGCCTTAGAAGAAAATGATCTAGATTTCGTGGGGAGTGATGTGCCCAAACCATCCGATGATGCAGAGAGAACTCAATGGAAGAAAATGCCACGAAGGCTAGGAAGATCATGATAGACTTTGTGAAGGATCATCTAGTTCCGATTATATCCAAGATGAAGACAGCCAAAGAAATGTTCGAGGCTCTACAAGGATTGTATGAGATCAACAATACCGGCAGAGCCCTTGCTTTGAGGCAACAACTCCATCATGTAAAAATGGCTAAAGAATATTCAGTCATTTCTTTCTTCATGAAGATTTCTGATTTGGGAGATCAACTATGCACTATTAGAGATATACTTGAAGATAGAGATCTGGTTATGTTAGCACTGAATAGTCTTCCTCAATCTTGGGAGCCCTTTATCCAAAGCATTAGTGGGAGATCTATGCTGCCCATGTTTGATCATCTTCTAGTAGCTTGCATTCAAGAGGAATCCAGATTGGCAGCAAGAGGAAATGGGCAAAGCTCTCATAATGAAGAAAATCATGTCCTTGCTGCTCAAGCTTCCAGGAGGAAAGGAAGAGAAGGGAGAAGAGGCAATTTCAAGAGGAATAGAGACAAAAAATCAGATTCTATTCTAGAACCAAAGAAGAAGAACCTCTCTCACATTTAGTGTTTCAGGGGTGACAAGTATGGTCACTATGCTCGAAATTGCATATCAAAAGAAAAACAACATGCTTCTACTGCAGATGTTGATGATGTGTCACCTCAAAAGGAATCTAGAGACGACTCGGGGATTTCTATTCATCTCCACTCTTTCAAGAAATATTCCAACTGACAGTGACACTTGGTTGATAGATAGTGGTGCTTCGTGACACATTATAGGATACCGAGAGCATCTTACAGACTTGGTAGAAAGACAAACCAACTTGCAAGTGATAATCGGAGATGATGCTTGTTATTCTGTAAAAGCAGTTGGGGCCACTTCTCTTCAGCTAGATTTAGGTATCCCTCTTCATTTGAGTGATGTTTTGTTTGTACCAGGGATCAAAGGAAATCTTATCTCCATTTCAGCTTTGGAGGACAAAGGGAATTGGTTTGCTTTTTTTGAAGGGAAAGTTCTTGCTTGGCCAAAGAACTTGAGTATCAAATCAGCTCGTGTGATTGGTGTTCGTCAAGAGAGTCTCTATAGACTTTCTATTCGTCCAATTCAGGCATTGTTGCACGACTCTATCAATTCAAGTGAGTTATTGCATAGGAGACTTGCTCACTTACACTTTAGAGCTCTTCCATCTATGGAGAAGGTGGTTACTGGTCTACCAAAGCTCATTCTGGAGTACGATGGCATTTGCAGAGGATGTGCACTTGGTAAGAATATCAAGAGTCCCTTTCATAGTAGTGATAGTAGATCAAAGGGAATTTTAGATCTTGTTCATTTTGATTTATGTGGTCCAGTGTCTGTCGCACCTTTGAGTGGATTTTGGTATTCTGTGATTTTCATTGATGATTATTCTCGAAAGACTTGGATTTACTTCTTGAAATCTAAGGAGTTAGAAGAAGTACTTGATAGGTTCAAAGAATTCAAGGCTCAAGTTGAAAACATGTTTGGGAAAAGGATTAAAGTTCTGAGATTAGACAATGGAGGAGAATACACTTTTGGAGGTTTTCGTAATTTCTGCATTGAGGTAGGGATCAAGAGGGAGTTTTGTGTTCTGTACAACCCTCAACAAAATGGAGTTGCCGAAAGAAAGAATAGATCCATAGTTGAGGCATCCAAGGCTATGATTTATGATCAAGATTTACATAATTTCCTATGGGTAGAAGCTTTCAGAACCGCCGTGTATGTTCAAAACTGAAGCCCTCATTGAATATTGGGAAACATGACTCCTGAAGAGGCCTTCACAGGTGTGAAAGTTGAGGTTAGTCACCTAAGAATTTTTGGTTGTCCTGTTTACATTCATGTGCCTAAGGATAAAAGATCAAAGCTAGAACGTTCATGCTAGAAAGGTATATTCGTAGGATACAATGAGTCTTCAAAGGCCTATATTCTAGGACAAAAACATATTGAGATTAGCAGGGATGTCTCCTTCGAAGAGAAAGTAGCCTTCAAAAGATCTAAAGGGTCTTACATGGAAATAAACAGTGAAGAGCAGGAGGCTCCTTAGGATATGGACATATCTCCTGATCATACTCTTGATATTCAGAGGGAGTCCAATGAACCAGCCGAGACTATTGATCTAGTTGATCCTAGAAAACCAATTGATGGGCCTAGAGACATTGCTGTGGGTCGGATGAGGCCTCTATGGGCTCGACAGTCTATGCAAGAGGCAAAAAAGTATGCAACTCCTCGAGGCACCTTTAGGGAAAGCAAGAGACCGCAGAAGTTTCCAGGTTATGTGGCATTGATGAATCACATCATTGATTTTGAGCCTTCTAGTTTTGAGGAAGCATCCAACCAGCAAGTAAGGAGAGATGTAATGACAAAAGAATATCAGTCTATCATCAAGAATGATGTATGGGATGTTGTTCCGAGACCTGAAGGGAAATCAATTGTGTCTTCCAAGTGGCTCTACAAAATCAAGCATGCAGCTGATGGTAGCATTGACAAGCACAAGGCGAGATTTTATGGCAAGAGGATTCTCTTGGAAGGAGGGAATAGATTATGAGGAGACATTTGCTCTTATTGCTCGATACACTTCTATCAGGACAATTATTGCTATTGCATTCGGTAAAGGCTAGAAGTTACATCAAATGGACGTAAAGACTACATTTCTTAATGGTGTGATTGAAGAAGAAGTGTACATTGAGCAGCTAGATGGTTTTGTGATTCATGAGGAGTCTCATGTATGCAGATTGAAGAAAGCATTATATGGCCTTAAGCAAGGACCTCAAGCATGGTATGAAAGGATTGATAGATATTTGATGAGCTTGGGATTCTCCAAGAATGATGCAGATTCCAATCTTTACTTCAAGGTAGTTGATGGCGAGGCTTTGATATTGGTTCTCTATGTTGATGATTTATTTCTCACTAGAGTAGAGTATCTCATTGTCAAATGCAAGAATGAGTTAGCGTCCGAGTTTTAGATGAAGGATCTTGGTCTTATGCATTATTTTCTAGGGTTGGAAGTGTGGCAAAGACCTAATGAGATTATTCTAAGTCAAGGGAAATACACTATAGATACCTTGAAGAGATTTGGGATGATGGATTGCAAGTCCATGTCTATGCCTATGGAGACAAATTTGAAGAAGTTGAGTGACTTAGCAGCTGGTTCAAATTTGGTAGATCCCACCATGTATAGACAATTGATTAAATCATTGATGTATCTAGTCAACACTAGACCCGACATTTGTTATGCTGTGAGTGCTCTCAGCCAATTCATGTGTGAACCAAGTCAAATAGATCTAGTTGCAGTAAAACTGAGATACTTGCGTGGCATTGTGGGATATGGCTTGAGATATACTTCCTGTGAAGATCTAAAGTTACAAGGCTATTTTGATTCTGATTGGGCCGGGTCTACAACTGATAGGAAGAGCACCTCTGGATGTTGCTTCAGTTTGGGGTCTGCCATGATTTCTTGGTGTAGTAGGAAGCAAACTTTTGTGGCACTAAGCACTGCAGAGGCTGAATATATTGCAGCATGTGTAGCAGCTTGAGAAGCAATGTGGCTTTGAAAGCTCCTTGCAGGATTGTTTGGGAAAACATTGGAGCCAACTGTGATTCATTGTGATAATCAAAGCTGTGTGAAGCTCTCAGTAAATCCAGTGTTTCATGATAGGACAAAGCATGTGGAGATCAAGTATCATTACATTAGAGAAATGGTGCTGAGGAAAGCAATTCAACTCAAGTACATTTGTACTGATGATCAGATAACTGATATTCTCACCAAGCCTCTTTCTAGAGTGAAGTTTGCATATTTCCGAGACAAGCTTGGGGTAGTGGAGAATGTTGCCCTTGCTGAGGGGGAGAGTCAGCATCAGTGAGCTTTGCTATAATGCATATTTCTCTGAGACAGAGAAATCTGAGGTGAAAGCCCTCGTACATCTCTGAGACGGAGATGTGGTTCTTTCTACACATGGGAGTAGCCATGGTGGACACCATGTTGAGATACTCCATGATGACATCACGTTGAGAGACTCCGTGATGAACCATTTGTACTTGTGTTTTTCCACACATGGGAGTAGCCATGGTGGACGTCATGTTGAGAGACACCATGACGACATCACGTTGAGAGACTCCGTGATAGACACTTGTATATGTGTTTCTTTCCACACATGGGAGTAGCCATGGTGGATGTCATGTCGAGAGACTCCATGACGACATCACGTTTAGAGACTCCGTGATGAACTCTTTTCCACTAATGGGTGTAGCCATTGTGGGTGTCATGTTGAGAGACTCCATGACAAGGATATCTGGAAAATACCCCTAGCTAAGAGGAGATGACATTGATTATCTAATAGAGATATAGATTAATTATCCCAGAAGACCTGATTTTATTTCATAATTGATATTGACTGATAAAACTCCTTTTCACCTGATCCTCTGTTTTGATACCATGTTGTAAAAACAAATATGTCACAATATTTTACTATTTTATTAGATATTTGGATATTGACTACAAGGAGGTTCACATGCAAAAAGATAAAAATGACATGACTCACCCTAAACGCTAAAAATAGTAAACTCACTTAAGTCACTAAGGGGACTTTATTAAAAAAAGTTAGCATTATCTTCCAATAATCATTTAATATTATTCTAATAGTATTGGTATTGTTTCTATCAATAAATTAATAAACATTACAATGAGAGAAGGGGTTTTGTTCTTCGGGCATGCACACTCATATGTGTGCACAAGCTCATGCAAGCATGGTGCACACACTCCCCCACACACACACATTTTCTGTTAAAATTTGTGGCCATATATAGTCTCTGCCATATGTGAAATAATTTTTATTGGCTTCATTTTTTCATAATGAGTTAGCTAGAGTTTCTTAGTGCTTATTGGATGTTTTGCAGGCGAAGGAATGCAGAAATTGCTGGGGAGCTGAGTGCTCTTTCTCAGGAAGAAGAGAAATTACTTTACCAGGTTCTTTACTGTTTAGTACTTTATTGTGCTTTTAAGGGTTTTAGAAAGGGAATATGAATTTCACAATACTTGAATGAAGTATAGTTGTTGATGAAGCCAAACAACGTAATAATTTTATTCAAATGAAACTACTGATTAGTTCATAAATCAAAAGAGTTGATATGCTTTTTTTGTATGTTTTGGTGAGTGATCTTTTCTTGTTATGGATGATTTAATTTTAACTTACTCTGCACGGCATGCAATTTATCCTCTTTTGTATATTTCTTTTTGGGTCTAAATTCCTCTCTTTTGGCTTTGTTTCTTGATATTCTTGTGTAAAAATGTTGGCGTAACAACTAACACCTCTGGAGTAGAAGTTGTTATGAACAGCCTATGTACACTACGCAATAAGTGTTCTTCAAATTAGGAGGGGAAGCTCCCTCGTTGTGCTTTGACAAAAATACTTGCAAAGGAAAATAAGCTAAAACTATGTCCTGTCTTTTTGTTTCAGCTGTAGAGGCACAAGGCTTTCTTGAAAGAACTTATACGTTGCAGCTGAGTTTTCTCTGGTTTTGCAGATCTACTAACTACAACTTAAATTTAATCTATCCAATCTCCTCAGGAAAACAGAGCAAGAGGAAACGAAGCAAGGTTTGACTAACTGACTATAAATGAGTTTAGATTCTCTACTTGAAGGCAAGGTGGCGCAACTATCATCTCAATCTAAACAATCTTATTGGGCACAAAACAGATTTAAGATTTTACCAAGACAACCTTATGAAACCCTGTGTGGCATAACACTTGATTAAAATAGTAAAGTCTTCACGAATAGCTTTATCACTACAATCTCACGAAACCCTATGTGGCATAACCTTTGATTATAATGATAAAGATTCACAAAATAGATTTAACACCGTAATTTCTCGAAACCCTATGTGGCATAACGATTGATCACAATGGTAAATATACATAAAACAGATTTATCATCTCAATCTCTTGAAACCCTATGTGGCATAACAATTGACCTCAATGGTAAATATGCACGAAACAGATTTATCTAAACTATGGAAAGAATCCACCATTACAATCTCTTGAAACCCTATGTGGCATAACAATTAATCGTAATAGCGAAGACACATGAACTAATACCAAAAAGAGCAATATTGAGGGCAAGGTAGGCGCAACATATATTTCTCTCTCAAGCAAAAGTTATTTACAAATGAGCAAAAGCTCTTATTTATATACATCAAGGTGTAGGGAACCCTAAAATCACCTTGAGTCATCTACAGTTCTTGCAATGCATGCAAGTTATGCACCAAACCCTAATTAAGTAAACTATACAGTCAACTGGGAAACTACCATCGGGCTTAACCAAAACATCTAATCTAAACGGACATCAGCAGCATTTAATGGCCCTATTGAGCAAGTTAATCAAAGACACTGTACCATCGCTAACTAAAAACCCTAAATTAAACCCAAGTGTGCTTAACTTTAATAGATATGCATGTGATGATAACATCGAAAGTTAACTTGAAGCGGGTAACAATCTTACCAACTCTCGCGGTGTGTAATGTCTATCCCCGAGAGGTGGAACTAAGTTTACTATGTGTGATCTTCGTATAATCAACCTCACCAGATTGTTGATCAGATCAATTATCCTGAGCTATGAGACTCTCGTCGAATGCTATGTCGTATGCAACATGTCCTCACCAAATTGTAATCGAGACCTAAGTTCTCTCTCTCGCTCCTCGCTATTTCATCGAATATCAAGTTTATAACGAAGTCGGTAACCCATGTACCAATAGTCTCCCACTAAAAATGGTATGAACATGCTCAAGCCTGATCAACGCTTCAGAGCCCAACATATAGGCAATTCACCTCGACCGGGTAATCCATTACCTTAAGCCGGTGATACTAGAGTCCTCACAAAACCGGCTACGCGGCACTAGTGACGCGGTTTCTACTCTCAGCCAACTCTGATGCTAAAGTGTCTTATATCTTTGCCCTAAAAACCAACTGTGTCTTCCAAGAGTAGATAGCCTCTTTGTCCTCTGCATTTGTGACTGCATCATAAGCCACACTCAGGTGAGCAATCATAATCTCATCCCTGGGTTTGCTAATTGCCATATCTCTTTCCTCATCCTGAAGACGAAGACGGAGTTCTCGTGCATTGTACCGCAACTGATATAGCTCTGTAAGCATAACACGACCTCTAGCAACGAACTCCTCCTCCCACTCATCCAAACGCTTGCCATATGCAACCAAGTGATTGAGTTGACTTTGCTCTGCTGGAGGCTCAAGCATCGGCGGGAGTTTGTGAATGGCATTTGGTATATGCACAAGGCTAGAAATGTACTGACGAAGCTGTCTGATTTCAGCCTTGAGGGCTGCCTTATCTTCTCCGTCCTTTAGTATTCTATCCCTGGCACTGTCTGTAGCAACTTGTAGAAGATCAACCTGAGTCTGGCGTGTGCTGCGACCAAGGTTGACTGTGATAACTTCAAAATCCTGAGATTCCAACTCAGCCAAGTTCTTTCCCTGTGGAGGTACGGCAGTCTCAATGACAATCTCCATATCAGTGTTTCTCTCTACATGAACCATGTTCTTGACTCTCTTATCTGGCGCATCCTGATAAATGTCATCGAAATCAGAATGATTAAGAACATAAGATGGCTGCCTCCTCTTCCTTCCTAGCTGAGTCTCGATCCAAGATTGGTCTCGGCTAATGCTACTAGAAGGGTCTGCACTAGCGACAGGAGGTACTGATGAGAGTGAGTGTGTAGAAGACCCACTACGAGGTGGAGAGTCTAAATCCAATTCAATGTGAATTGGGATAGGTGACTGCTCTGGAATTGATATAGGAACTTGAGGCTGAACCTCAGGTACTGGCGGGTTCTGAGTTGATCTCTGAACTGGCTCTGTAAGCGGCTGTCTGTCAGGCGATTGTGTGAAACAGTGGCAAGCGCCTTGCCCTTTGAGTTGTTTGGCGCTTGTACTTTCTTGGGAGGATTAGTCCTCTTCTTTTTGTTTGATTTTGACGAAGAAGGTAGCGAAGGATTCACCACCGCTGGCGGCTTTGCTCTAGGAACACTTACCCTTCTTGTCTTCTTGCTGTCGAGGAAAAGTATTCTGTTCTGAATAACTCTACTTGACCTCTCTTTGACCGTTGCATATTCCTTGGCGTACCAATCTATTGCTGGCAACGGTTGTGTATCGACCTGCTCTCTGAAAAACTGAGGAAGAACCTCTCCCTCATCATCTGATAAGCCTCCCACATCTTCTGACAAGAAAACATAAATCTGTGAGAGAGAGAAGCGGCCGTAACTGCGTCTGCGAACCTCGAAGTCATCTGCGCAATTTGCCCAGTAATCTTCCATAGAAGGCTCGTGATATGTGCCTCCAGCAAGGCGAGCTGTATAATGACCTGAAAGGTCATAGGCACGTGCTTCACAAGGTACTTAAGATGATATTTCTCAAGCTCTTGTCCCGCATCTTGGCATCAATTGCCATTTGCACCAATACATTCCAAACCTGAAAAGGAAAGTTGAGAGATGGATTGTGCCTGCGGCGTAGAAGACATGAACATCATGCATCTGTCTTAGGAACTCCTGAAAAACTGCTCATCCGAAGGATAACGTGGAAGCATAGCTGGATTTCTGTAAAGCCGTAACTCGGATGTAGGTGTATGTTCGGAACTGAATAAACCAATCTGCTCATCCATCCATCGCTGCCCTAGCAACTGCCGAGATACGAACGTGCAACTCCCGGTCCAAGTTTCTCACAGATAGGTCAAGAAAGCCTCGGAACACGCTGAAATGACGTCACCGTGAACTCAAGCTGATCATAATACGATAAACCTTTTGAACAGGAGAATGCCCATGGTGTTTAGCCCTCGGAACTGACCCTGATAAGCAATCAGTACACGAGATATGAACACATATGAAACTCATGGGCAACTAGGAAACCGGTGATTTGCCTGTGGAGAATGTCACTGATGAAGGATGCCCAATCATAATGCTCCTGCCCAGAAATGATGCGACCAATAATGTAATACATCCAAGGCTGGAAAACATTTGCATGTGCTTGACCTGAGACACGATTCAGAGTGTGATTAGAATCGCGCAGACTATCCTTGTATTCACCACGACCCACATTGTTTGGCAATCTGTTCTTTGCTTGTTTTAACCATCTTTCTGCCATCTTCTTCTGACATTTGTCCACATCAGCATCAAATGCTTGTGCACACTGCTCCATAGAAACAACTAGGCTGTTCTGGTGTTGAGGAATGCCAAAACTCTTCTCAATGTCTAGAGGTTTGCGACTACAAATGACTCGTCCGTCAATTGACGCTATCTCACGAGTAGTAGGATTGTAATGCTTAATGCAAGCCATCACAAACTCAACACAGTGAACGGAGATAGGTATGGAAGCGGCCTCTAGTAAACCAGACTGCTCAATATTCTGAATGATCGAACTTCTGATTTTGACAGGATCTAGCACTGCTTCTGGCAACACTCTGTGAAGATCTGTCTCAACCAACCTGAGAAAGTCATGGGTAAGGACTGTTTTGGTCTTGTATTCGAGCTGAGTGAACTGCATTTTGAAAAATTAGCCTGTTGACTGTGAACTTGACTATATTCTGACAAGATTTCTGGAAACTAAAAATAGCCTGCGAGAGTTAAAAATAGCCTTTCGAAGAATTATTTTCAGCGGAAAATCCGAGATATGGGTTTTGTCCAGAAAAGGATTCTAAGACAACCCAGAACGTCATATTTGCGAAAATTAAACTTCTACTTGATCGTACAAAGATTTTCACTTGAGAAAATTAGTAACTGAAGAACGAACGTTCTGAAGTGAAAAATTCGTGAAAAATGAAACGCACAAATTTAACTCTAGGAAATTATATGAGAATGATCCAAATACTGAAACTTGTAGAATTCGCCAATTTCAGGAACATGCACATTGTATTCTGAGAGAAATCTGAGATTAAAGGATGAAAAAGACGTTTTTATTTGTTCTTCTCTGTGAAAATCGCTCAAGATTTCTTGAAATTGCTGATAATTGTGAACTTTGATCCTGCAAAAAGATATGTTAGGAAAAATCGCCTCTGATAACTGATGAAGATTTCGCCTTTGAACTGGAAGAATTCGCCTTTGTTCTGAAAAACGACGAATTTCTTCTCTTGAAATTTGCGCCTTTTGTTATGAAGAAATTTGAATTTCCTTTAAAGAAAATACAAACTGAATAATGAATTTGAGGATTCGCCTTTGATAATTTGAAATACGCCTTTAAGCCTGAAATATGCGTTTAAGCTTTGAAGAACTTGCGAATTTCCTGAAACTATGAATTGCTCTGAAGATGCGCGCCTTCTCTCCTTTAAAGAAATACGAATTTACTTTGAATTTGCTTTGAAAATTAATAAAATTCGATTTTCCCTTTGAAGATATGAATTTGCAATTGAAAACCACAAATTTCACTTAAGATTAAATTTTCTCTTAATGAAATCGAATTTTCCCTTGAAAGCTCTGTGAATAACAATGAAGATGGCACCATGTATAAATAAGAGGAAATTTGCACTAATTTGACAACTTCAAGAATTCAAAACCCTGACAAGAATAGAAGTCCTCTGATTGGTTGCCTTTCAGTTCGACTGCCACTGACTGGAAGTTCAAATTCAAAAATAATAATAAAATATTTATTATCATGCAATTAGGCGCCAAAAATAGAAAATCGCCATCTTATTGCAAATAAGTATATTTTGAACTTCAGTTGACAATTTGGTTGAAGCTTTGAGATTCATCGTGAGACTTCAACGATTCTGAAAAGTCAACTCTTGAGCACATAGGCGTCCATTTGCTCAAGATACTTCATTTTTTACTAACTCCCTATTTAATAGCTGTCAGCACTGTTACGACTGGCCAACTTCGACACTGATTTCCCGATGACCGGGTGATGCTGAGACTGATTTGGAGAATTCATCGGAAAGCCTACTGAACAAGGAAGAAATGTCTGCTGGGAGACATAACTTTAAAATCCATTGTTTAACCCCCTGAAAAATTAGTCGCCTCTGATTAAATTGCTTTACGGGTTCCAGAATTAGCCATTTTCCTAAACTGCCATCTGACACTTCAAACGGCTGCTGACGGCGAATGGTGAACCCTGCTGATATGAAACGAAGCTCACTGCATGACTGGAGATAATCTGCATCCAACGACTGTACACATGACACCTGAAAGCTGTGTTAAGGGCCTCAAAAGTAAAAGCGCCCTTGGCTCTTAGTTGCACTGGTGTCATTTTGACGAAAGTTGAACTTTCATGTTAAGTACCCTACTTTGACCTCTGACATCTGGAGCTGGGATGACCCGATTCAGGCACTATCTGTTTTAACGGACAGCCAGAAGGGCCCACAAGAGAAGTCTCTGGAAGTGACGAAGCAAGAAAATTGCTTCTAGGACCTCAAAAACTCCAGTGCGTATTTTAATTAAGATTACCGCTCCAGACTTGGTCATTTTCCGGATATCCTCACTTTTGCAGGATTACACTAAAGACCTCGCACGCACGAGCGTTGGCCAAATCCCCAAGGCTGACGGCTAGGCTCGTTGGAAAGATAAAATGATTACGCTAAATAGCCGTGAAGACTTCGAACGCGAACGGGCTCATCTGACAGGCCTAAATGCTAGGCGCCTTTGGACTGTGGAAATACATTAAAAATCGTTTGTTGGTCCGCCCGTGAAATTACGTGCTTGGTAGAACCTTCGCCACAACCACCTGGAATGTCGGATCGACAGGCAGGATGATGCATTGCGGAGCTAGGCTAGAATACTACTGATGATAGGAAGACTCTGTCTGCAAATATTGGCATCTGAAGGGTCCTTTAAACCAGCGCCCCTGCGCTGTACTTGCACTGGGAACAACCGGAGAAGCTCAGAAACGTGAAAACTCCATTTTAAGCTGATCTTCGGACGACTGCTGCCGGAGCTCTGAAACTCGGACGACTGCGTTTGATATCTCGTCGGATAAGCAGACTAGTTGTGAATGGATTGACTGCATCCAGCATTGAAAATACCAAGATTTACCCCCTCCTTAAGATGGGCGCCCTCAGGCTAGAGTGCGCTTTTGCCTGCAAATGACAAAATTCTCATGTCTGGAACTTTTAGGATTTCAACTTCTGTCGCGATTTGCCGGAGCTGTGGATCCCGGAAGGCTTTGCTGGATAGCTCAACGGATAGCCAGACTGATTCTGAAGAGATTGACTGGATGCTTGAATGTTTTAAACAAGATTTTAACCTTCAGAAAGTTGGGCGCCCCTGGGCTATACTTGGGCTTTTGTACTTTTCCTTGAGAAATCTCCATGATTTGATGACGGAAAACTCTGTTTCGATCACTGAAACGATCGTATGCGCCATGAAATGTCTTTGTAAGATGTTCCTCCATCGTGAAACGCTCCATTCGGAGTCTCTGCTTCAGGTTTTGATTAATATAACTGACTTTGACTGACAAACTATCGACAAAAACTCCATGCTTGATATTGCCCAAAACTGTATTCTACATCATTTTAGCAAGGTTTAGACTTTTTAATGCAAAATGCCTTGATGAAGCCAAAAAATTTGGTTTGGGTACAACAAAAAGCTAATCTTGTTTACTTAATTATGCTAGTTGCCTCATACAGGTTCTTTGAATTTTCAATGGAATAGTGGTTTTGCAATGATTGAATATTGGATGGAGAGGCTATTCAATAGAGAATTATTTTATATAAGAGATTTCTAGTCTTAAAAATGTGTTCATGTACTACCTAGTTAATGATCTTGCTCTTGTTCTTCCATAGGGACATGGCAGGTTCTTAAAATATGTTGGACCCTAATTGGAAATGTCATTGCATTTCTAGTGGAAGAAGGCCTTCTAAAAGTTGAAAAACTAAGATGGAAAAATAATATAATCAACTCTAAATCCTAGTTAATAAACCAATGTTTCCTTTTTTTTGGGTTTCCCTTATAGTGAATTGAACATTAACAAGCCCAATGCTCGGATTCATTGGGTGGGAAACACATTAACATGACTAACATTGATGTCCACACTTGGTGTCGTCCTAGCTGTGGGCTGCCATACATAGTCTTAGGATTTGAATTTTTGTCTTTTCTATAGAAGTGTATCCCAGTTCCCATTACAATTTTTTGGACAATCTATATGATATTCTTAATCATATAATACTTTGTTGTTTTGAGTATTGATTATGTATATTGATATAATATTTGATACTATGGTATTTATTTTTTCTGTATTGCTTATGTTGTATTATTGATGTTTCTGCAATCAACCATACATTGGGTTCAAAAAAGTTGGTGTTTCCTATAATGGTGCTGGTAATTGTTTCTTAGTAATAGAGACATTGGATGAAACAACTATTCATTGAATGTATACAAGATTAACATGTGATGATGTTTGATAGAGATGGGTTTTAGTAAAAGCTTGGTTTTATTGCAAAAGTATCCATGTACAACCTAGGTATTTTATTGTATTCTCCAAATCCATCTTTTGCACGTGAATTGAAAAGGTTTTGTTAGTGACATAGTTTCTTGAAGACTTGTACTTGTCATGACCCTTGGAACTTGTCTCTCATTGTAAATGTGTCCTCGTCTCGGAGACCCATGTGCGGATGTTTCTTGATATTAGGAAACCTCATATGAAATTTCTTTACATCTCTATATGTCTCCTAGAGCATCCTTTTAGAAATGGGAAACTTCATACAAAGGTTTTTCAAATACATCATATAAATTACATTGGGTTTTCCTCTATGTTACATCGGCGTTGGTGACGGGTGGACAAAGGGACCTCAAATCTGGGACGGCGGGGGGACAGCGGCGGGGAGGGGGGGTGTATATACTATATACTATACATATGGTACTTAAAATGCTAGTTATGAAAAGATGTATAGCAATATAAGACTATTAAGAAGTAAAATAGCAAAATTGAAATACTAAATAGTAAATACTTGAACATTGAACATTGAAGTTTTCAATATCAAATTACTAATTAGAAATTAGAATAGTAATACTCAATACTACAATGTAACAATTGTCGAATCAGCAAATGGAAGATTTCTATTATATGATATCAAAAATATTTGATCATAAAGATGATTACAATGAGTAGCATGATATCAAAACAAGTACAAAATCAAAATGTCAAAATGACAAATTGTAGTGAAGGAGGCAGAGGCCACTAATCATCCCTCGGGAGGTCGGCAAACTCCTCATGACTGGAACCACTGGACTCCCCAAGGTCAAGATCCACCAAAGGAACACCAACCAGCCCTATATTTGAAGCATCCTCATCCTCATCAATCTGTGATGAATCCTCTGGCTCTCCATCCCATCGTGCTGTTGGGCTCTCCTTGTACACGTGTCCTGCAGTCAATGATACGCAAGGCACTATGTACAACCACTAGCTTTTTTGCTCTCCTAGAGGTAAGTCTGTTCCTCTTAAGAGAGTGGATGAAGCTATAAGTAGACCAATTTCTCTCAAAAGTTGAAGAACTAGAAACCTGGGACAGCAAATGAATGGCTAGTGTGGTAGTCAGTGATTTCGGTCCATGACAAGTTCACCACAAAATCGGATCCTCCTGTGCCATAGTTCTTATGTTCGCCTTTGCTGCAGCCTTATAACCCCTAAGAGTAGCAAATTTTGTCCACTTAGTGCGAATGTTGCCAACAGCTTCAGCATCTTACATCCTATCAATGCACCTGAAGAACCCTTCCCTCACCTCATCATCCTGAATAGCTGTAACTCTACCAGGCCTAGGCATGTACCACTTCAAATTCAATGCATAAGCAGCCATGTGCAAGGGAGTGCTTAGGCTGTCCCATTTGCACTGAATAATAAGCTAAATGTAAACATTGTAGAATGCTAAAGTGGGGTCCTTCTCTCGCACAACTTTCCTCATCTGACCATGCATAGAATCAATGAACTCATACACCTCTCCAAGGTTAGGTGCATCCCCATCCCCATATCTGATGACCTGGACAATTGGTCTAATGATGTCGACAATATATTTTGCATCATTCCAAAATGTATGACTTTTCACTATCTCCTTCACCCAATCCCCTGCTCTATCCTGGCCCCATCCCACTGATTCCATTCTTGTGTCATAACCATGAGTTGCAATGGCTATTGCAACTCAAGCATTCTCTCCAAAAGAATGAAATAGGATGCATATTTGGTCTCAACTGGTTTCAAGAACTCCTTCGCGCAGCTGCCGAAGATGGCATGTGAAGTGTGGTGGTTGTAGATATACATCTGCACATCTCTACATTGTTGACCACTCCTCTAATCCACTCAATCTTCCCCATGTCCTTGAGTGCATTGTTCATGGCATGCACACAACATGGAGTCCACCAAATGTGTCTGTATGTTGCCTCCATAAGCCTCCCTGCAGCTCTGCACACATGTGCTGCATCTGTCACTACTTGGACCACATTTTGTGGCCCAATCTCTTCAATAGCTGCTTGAAGGATCTCAAACTGAAAATTGACATGTTTTCGATGCCCTTGAACAATCAACCGCCCTGAGAAAGAATGGGCCCTCTGAGCATGTAACTATGCCATTGATGAGTAGACGATGAATAATGTCCATCCACCCCTCCATAACTATGCTGCATCCAGACTCCTCCCAACATGCCCTCATCATCTCCATCAATAAATTGATCTTGGCATAGTTGTTATCCAAGATCATGGTCCTC
Source organism: Sequoia sempervirens (assembly GCA_007258455.2). NCBI lineage: Eukaryota > Viridiplantae > Streptophyta > Pinopsida > Cupressales > Cupressaceae > Sequoia > Sequoia sempervirens. Next base: position 50,483 of record VDFB02248706.1, on the reverse strand, counting down.
AATTTGTGCTCACCTGGTGGCACATATGATGGTCCTCCCTTCGCTACCATCGAAATCATCTCCTTATAATAAGGAGATCGAGCTACATGGAATGGGATTCCATTGGCAAAAAAGAACCTGCCAATGGAATCATCTATCTGATCCCTCAGGTGCACATTAAATAAATCAGCTATGGGGTTAGGTTGACTTTGCATCTTGCGTTTCCCCTTGCCCTGTTGTGATTCAGCCATAGTGCTATAAGTGGATGAAGTTCCTAAGGCTGACCCTAACAATGTTCCTGCTGTTTGATGCAATGTTGGAGTAGAAATATGTGGCTGCCTTTGCATTTCCTGCTCCTAAATCTGCTGAATAGTCTGAATATGTTGCTTATCAGACAAGGTAGTAGGCATTGGAATTGCCACATCATCTGGAACACCCCAAAGCTTGTTGAACTCAATTCTGTATTTTAGATTTTTAGGGTTCTTCAAAAAATCACATGCACCAACACTTTTTCCTGGTCAAAAGAGGAAGTGTGCATTAACTCTGGTGATGCTCCCAAACCAATCATGACCACAAATGTTGCATTTCCATTTCCTTCAACCACCACCTTTTTGGCGTAACAACTAACACCTCTGGAGTGCAAGTTGGTACGGACAGCTATGCACACTACGCAATGAGTGCTCTTCAAATTAGGAGGGGAAGCTCCCTCGTTGTGCTTGACAAAAATACTTGAAAAGGGAAAAGTAAACTAAACTATATCCTGTCTTTTTGTCTCAACTGTAAGAGGCACAAGGTTTAAGAAAAACTCTATACGTTGTAGCTAAATATTTTTTGGTTTCGCAAGACTTAACTACAACACACAAAACTAAGTAACTTAACTATCCAATCCCCTCAAGAATTCAGAGCATGAGGAAACAAAGCGGGAATGATTATTTGATGATAAGCCTGGTACAGACTCACAATGTGAAGGCAAGGTGGCACAACTATCTACTTGTCTGAATAGGCTTATTGGAAACAACAACACACGATAAACCAAGTACAGATTCTCAACTTGAAGGCAAGGTGGCACAACTATCAACTCAATCTGAATAGGTTTATTATTCACACACATCATACGATAACCAAGAACAGATTCTCAACTTGAAGGCAAGGTGGCACATCTATCAGCTCAATTTGAACAAGTTTATTGAACACATAACATAAAGGATAGCCAACTAGGATAATAAATTGCATAGGCGAGACATGCATACAATCTACGATCAAACTAGCCACTATATCTAACTAAAGCAAGAATTCACCATCATAATTGCATGAAACCCAAGTGGCATAACAATTCATCATAATAGTAAAAACTCATGAATAGATACAAAACGAGCAATATTGAAGGCAAGGTAGGCACGACATATATTTCTCCTTCGTGCAAAAGTTATGTACAAATGAGCAAAGCTCTTATTTATAGACATCAAAAGGTGTAGGGAACCCTAAAATCACCTTGAGTCAACTACAGTTTTGCAATGCATGCAAGATTATTGCTAAACCCTAATAAAGAAAACTATACAATTAACTGGAAAGCTACCGTCAGTTAATCGAAACATCTAGTCTAAAAATGGACAATGTGCAAGCATGCACGTCCTTATTGAAAGCAAGTTAACTGAAACACTACCATCAGTTAACATAAACCCGAAATGTAACTCCAAGTGAATAAAGCTAATCCCAGAATAGACATGCATGAGACAAGACAAAGAGTTAACTTGAAAAGGTAACACCAAGTTTAACTCCTGTGTGTAATGTCTATCTTGAGAGGTGGGAACTGAAGTCTACTGATCGTGATCTCGAGCAACCAATTCCTCAATAAGATTGTTAATTGCATCACTATCTGGAGCTCTGATACTCTACCGAAGTATGCTATGTCTGTGCAGCATATCACCACCTGTAATCTGGGAGTGAAGTTCACCTCTGCTCCTTGTTGCTTCATCCAACAATGTCGACATGACTGTAAGCTAATTAATCTTATAGCCAATGGTCTCCCCATTGAAAATAGTATGAATGAGTGCTTGGAGCTCTGACTGAGCATCAGTAAGCTCAACATAGGCACTAGCCTCAATTTGATATCGGCAGGGTAAGCGAGATACTAAAGTTCTCACAAATCGGAGTGCACTAGTAACGTGCTCTCTACTCTCAGCCAACTCTGACGGCATAGTCTCCTCTATCTTTGCCTTGAAAACCAACTGTGTTTTCCAAGAGTAGATAGCTTCTTTATCCTTTGCGTCTGTGACTGATTCATACGCCATACTCAGGTGAGCAATCATAATCTCGTCCTGGGGTCTATTAATCGCCATGTCTTGCTCCTCATCCTAGAGACGTAGATGAAGCTCTCATGCATTATACCGCAACTGATATAGCTCTGTAAGCATAGAACAACCTCTAGCAACAAACTCCTCCTCCCATTCCTCAAAACGCTTGTCGTATGCAACCAAATGATTAAGTTGGCCTTGTTCTGTTGGAGGTTCAAGCATCGGTGGGAGTGTGGCGGTGACATCTGACCTGTGTACAAGGCTAGAAATGTATTGACGAAGCTGTCTGATTTCAGCCTTGACGGCTGCCTTGTTTTCTCTGTCCTTTAGCATTCTATCCCTGGCACTGTTTGTAGCAACCTATAGGATATCAACCTGAGTTTGGCATGTGCTACGACCAAGGTTGACTGTGATAACCTCAAAGTCCTGAGATTCCAACTCATCCAAGCTCTTCCCCTGTGGAGGTATAGCAGTATCGATGACGATCTCCATATCAGTATTCCTCTCCACGTGTACCATGTTCTTGATCCTCTTGTCTGGCGCATCCTGATAAACCTGATCAAAGTCTTAATGATTAAGGACGTAGGATGGCTGCCTCCTCTTCCCAGTTGCTCTTCAATCCGAGACTGGTCTCGGCTAATGCTACTAGAAGGATCTGTACTAGCAACAGGAGGCTTTGACGAGAGTGAATATGTAGAGGAGTTGTTGCGAGATGCGGAGTTTAAATCCAATTGGATATGAATCGGGAGTGGTGACTGCTTTGGAACTTGTGTAGGAACTTGAGGCTGAACCTCAGGCATTGGCGGACTCTGAATTGGCCTCTGAACTGGCTCTGTGACAGGATGTCTGACAGGCTTTGTGTGTATCAATGGCAAGCGCCTTGCCTTTTGAATTGTTTGGCGCTTGACTTTTCTTGGGACGGTTACTTCTCTTCTTTTGTTTGGGTTTTGACGAGGAAGGTAGCGAATCATCCACCACCGGCGGCTTTGCTCTAGGCACATTTACCCTCCTGGTCTTCTTGCTGTCGAGGTAAACTATACTGTTCTGAATAACTCTACTTGAGCTCTCCTTTATTGTTGCGTACTCCTTGGTGTACCGATCAACTGCTGGTAGTGGCTGTGTGTCAACCTGCTCTCTGAAAAACTAAGGACTTCTCCGTCATCATCTGATAAACCTCTCACATCTTCTGCCAAGAAAACAAAAATTTGTGAGAGAGAAAAGCGGCCGTAGCTACGTGTGCGGACCTTGAAGTCGTTCACGCAATTCGCCCAATAGTCTTCCATAGAAGGCTTATGATATGCGCGACCACCGAGACGTGCTGTGTAATGACCCCAATGATCATAGGAACATACCTCAACAAGATACTTGAGATGATACCTCTCTAGCTCCTGTCCTGCAGCTTTGGCATCAATTGTCGTTTTTCGCCAATATATTCCAAACTGAAAGGGAAAATTGGCAGCTGGTTTATGCTTGCGGCGCAAATGACGATGAACATCACGTAACTGCCTCAGGAACTCCATAAAGACTGTTCTATCCGAAGGAGAGCGTGGAAGCATTGCTGGATTTCCTGTAAATCCATATACTCGGATATAGGTGTATGTTGGGAACTGAATGAACCAGTCCATCCAACCATCCATCGCTGCTCTAGCAACTGCCGAGATACGAACGTGCAACTCCTGGTTTGAATTTCTCACTGTATAAGTTAGGAAAGCCTCGTGAACACGCTTGAAGTGACGTTCAGCCTGAGTGAACTCAAGTTGATCATAATAGTGATAGACTTTCTGAACATTGAGAATGCCAACAATGTTTAACCCTCGGAACTGACCCTGGTAGGCAACCAAGTACACGAGGTAAGAACACATGTGAAACTCATGGGCAACTAGGAAATCGGTGATTTGCTTGTGGATAACATCGCTGATGAGGGATGCCCAGTCAAAATGCTTCTGCTCGGATATGATGCGACCAATGATGTAATACTTCTAGGGCTGGAAAACATTTGCATGTGAATGACCTGAGACATGATTCAAAAGTGTGATTAGAATCGCGTATTCATCCTTGTACTCACCATGACCCACATTGTTTGGCAATTTGTTATTCGCTTGCTTCAACCATCGTTTTGCCATCTTGCTTTCGCACTTGTCTACCTTAGCGTTGAATGCATGCTCACACTGCTCCATAAAAATGACCAGACTGTTTGGGTGCTGAGGGATACCAAAACTTCTTTTAACGTTTAGAGGCTTGAGACTGCAAATGACTCGTCCATCTACTGATACTAACTCACGAGTAGCAAAGTTGTAATGCTTAATACAAGAGATCACGAACTCAACACAATGAGCGGAGATAGGTATGGAAGCGGCCTCAAGTAACCCAGACTGCTGAATGTTCTGAATAATTGAATCTCTGATCTTGACTGGATCTAAAACTGCCTCTGGCAGCACCTTGTGGAGATTTGTTTCAACTGCCCTGATGAAGTCATTAGTTAGGACTGATTTGGTCCTGTATTTGAGCTGAGTGTACTGTATTTTGAAAAACTCGCCCGTTGACTGTGAACTCGATTATGTTCTGACAAGATTTCTGGAAAGCTAAAAATACCCTGTTGAGGCTAAAAATAGCCTATTGAAGGGTTATTTTCGGCGAAAAATTTGAGATAGGGGTTTTGTCCAAAAAAATATTCTAAGACAACCCATAACGTCAGAAATGCAAAAATATGACTTCAACTTGACCATGCAAGGAATTTTCAGTTGAGAAATTAGAAACTCGAGAATTGATGCTCTGGAGTTAAATATTCCTGAAAATTGAAGCACATGAATTTAACTCAAGGAAGCTATATAGAATTGATCCAGATGAATAAATTTGCCAAATTTTGCCAACTTTAGGAACATGCGAATTTAAATTTGAGAGAATTTGGAGAATTTGAGAGGAGAAAAGATGTGTTTTGAGTGTCTTTCTTTGTCAAAATCGCCGCTTGTTTCTCAAATTTGCTGATAAACTGTGAACTTGCACCTGCAAAAGGAATTGTTTGATGAATTCACCACTGAAAACTGATAAAATCGCCCAATCCTTGGAGAAAATCGCCTTTGCATTGAAGCAATACAAATTTCTTGAGCTAGATGATGAATTAAATGATAGGCGCGATGTTTAAATAGAATAAATTCGTACCATAATGTTGACAGCAAGATTTAAAACCCTCGATTGAAATAGAATGTTTCTGATTGGACCCCTTCCAGTTACACTGACATTGACTTGAAGTCCAGAATAAAATAATAATAAAAATATTCATCACGCGTTTTTGAAATCCTAGCACAAAGAGGCGCCAATTTGAGAAGATCGCCATTTAATGCCTTGACATGCAAAAAGAATATTTAATATTATTTTATTTAGTTGACAAACCAGCTTAAGCACTTGGACTCATCCGGCAAACTTCACTGATTTCAAAAAGTCCTCATTTGTCCTTATAGGCGTCCATTTGCTCAAGATATTACGTTTTTTACTCCATACTTTGTAGCTGACTACAAAGTTACAACTGACCATATTCAACACTGATTTCTGGGTTATCAGATGATGCTGAGATTGAGCAGGGATATTCATTGCGAAGCCTGCAGAGCAAGGAAGAAATGTCTGCTGGGAGTCATCACTGCTAAAACCAACGTTTAACACCTCAAAAAATTAAGCACCTTTGATTAAATTGATTTTACGATACTAGACAGCCATTTCTCCATTCCGCCATCTGATGCTTCAAACGGCTGCTGATGATGAACTATGAACTATGCTGACTGGATGATAGGCTCACTGCGTGACTAGAAGTATTCCGCATCGAACGACTGTAAGGCACCCGAAAGCTGTATTAGGGATCCCAAAAGCAAGGGCGCCGTTGGCCTGAAAAGGCTCAAACACCATGTCAAAAGTACAACTCTCAACCAGATGCCCTACTTTGACCTCTGATATCGGGAGCTGAGGTAACCTGATTCGCGCACCGTCTGTCTCAACGCATAGCTAGAAGAACTTACGAGAGATGTCTTTGGAGGTGACGAAGCAAGAAAACTGCTTCTAAGACCTCAAAGAGAAGGGCGCCTTTCCCAAGATGAAATATACGACTAGACTTGGCCATTTTTCAAGCTGTTTTCGTTTTTCAGTGTTCTGCAAAGACTTCGCACGTACGAGCGTTTGCCAAATCCCAGGGGTGGACAGCTGGGTTTGTTGGATAGTTGGAGTAATTGCGCACAAGTCCCGGGAAGACTTCAAAAGCTAATAACGCCATCTGACTGGCCTAAATGCTGGGCGTCCTTGGCCTACAGAGGCTATAGTGTATGTTCAATGCTTTTCCACCCTTTGATTTACATCCTGGTAGGATCTCTGCCACGATCTCTTAGAATATCGAATATACAAGCTGATTGGTGCGTTGCAAAGCTAGACTAGATTAGCACAGATCTCAGGAAGACCTCATCTACAAACTCATCCATCTGAGGGGTCATCTTGGAGGGTGCCCTTGGGCTACAGGGGCACAATTTTACCATTAGAGAACTTTATGTGATGTGAAGCCTCCTCATAACCTCATCTTCTGATCTTGACTGCTGGAGCTTTGGGTCTCAGATGTCTGCATTCGACAGTTCATCGGATAGCTAGACTAGTCGTGAAGAGATTAAATGCATCAATAGGTAGGAATGCCAAAATTTAGACCTTCTTTAAGAAGGGCGCCCTTGGGCTACACGGGCGCAAAAATTGAAAACTGACCATCTTTTGCAAACTGCAATCTCCTATACCTCAGCTTTTGATGTTAGTTACCGGAGTTGTAGACCTCGAATAACCTCGCAGGAGAGCTTGACGGACAACTGAACTAATTTTGAAGAGATTGATTGCTTTTACAAGCACATGCCACAAGATCTGATCCTACAAAGAGAATGACGCCTTTTAGCTACAAGGGCGCAGATCTACTACCTGAGAAATCCTCATAAATTTGACCATTGAAATCTTCGTCTTGGCCACTGAAATGACCATGCAAAGGTATAATCGTCGTCATGAAATGCTCCTCCATCATGAAATGCCTCGTTTTGAGTCCCCGATTCAGGTTCTAATCAATAGATACTGCTTTTGACTGACACAACACTGACCAAAGTCCATGTTTGATATTGCCCAAAAACTGTATTTGACATCATTGTAGCAAGGTTTAGACTCTTTTAAACAAAATGCCTTGATGAAGCCAAAAAAATTTGGTTTGGGTACAACACACCTGATGACATTGGGGCTGTTATTCTTGTTGCAAACTGTTTGAGAGGAGATTTGGGATCATAAGGACCCCTAGCCCACTTTGCCAAAAGTTGGGAGGGGCAATTAGTAGAAATTGGTGCACTAGCTATGGAACTAGTTTGCTCTTCTGGATTTGACCCCTGCTCACCCCTCTCATTGGGCTCATCCTCATGCTCAGGTTCATATTCTGATTAGCTTGCACTATGAGAATGAGTTTCCATCTCAACCTCACTCATTTCATGACTGGGGGATCTCATTTTGACACTGCATTTCACAAAATGAAAAGAAAATTCAATAAACACATAGTTTCAGCCTATGCCCTACTTTAAAATTAAAAAAATAAAACTCTATATTTTAAATTTTTTAACAAATTTTAAATTGCAAAACAAAATCTAAATTAATTTAGAAAATGGAACAAGAAGAAATGAAATAAGAAAAATTAAAAAATGAAACAACAAGAAATGAAAAAACATTGAAAAGCAGAAAATAAAATAAAAAATCAGTTAAAAACCCTACCTTTTGCTTGAAAAATCTCTTGAACAAGGCGAAGAATCTTCCTCCTCTTCTTTTTCTTGCTCCTTGACACTCCTCTTTCACTTGCAATCACTCCTTTCACTCCTCCAATCGCTCTTTCCTTAGCCTTCACTCTTCTTCTTTTTGCTGTAGCAAACAAGTAGAAATGCAAATGTGAATAAAAATGAAGATTGGAGGGCCTTTTGAAGGCATGTAAGAGTGTATATGGGCCCCACATGCCCTTAGGGTTCGAATAGAACCAATAAAATATTAAAAAAATGTCTTAAATTTTTTTTAAATGATCTTTTTGGCTGTCTGCCGTGGGAGATGCCTGGGCGTCCCGAAGACACTCAAGGGATGCCCAAGCGTCTCCCTTAGCGTCTCCGTGACGTTGGGACGTTTCCGCGTCTTCGGCAACGAGGCAAAAAATGGTGGCGCCGCCAGAGACGTGGGAACGCCTTCTCCACGTCTTCGAGATGTCCCTGTTTCGGAAACACTAGTGCTTAGCGGGGGGGACACGTCCTCGGGGTTCACTAGTTTTCCTAAAGTGCTGATATGTGGCGCGAGCGTTGATCAAACCAAAAGGCATCTTGCAATATGCAAAGGTCCCCCATGGCGTTGTGAAAGCGGGTTTTTGTTGATCGCTTGAATTAACTTCAATTTGGTTGTAACCGGAAAATCTGTCCAGCATGGAGAGCATCTCGGATCCGGTTACATTTTGTAGGACTTGGACCATCATTGGAAGGGGATAATTGTCTTTGAGTGACAACTAGTTTAGATTTATGAAATCTACACAAATGTGGATTTCACTGTTCTTCCTAAGAACCAAAATGATATTAGCTATCCATGTTGAATGATGGATAGGGAATATTATCCATGCATTTAGCATCTTTTGAACTTCTGCCAGAATCGTTCCAGAAATCTTGGGATTGTATTGCCTCTGCTTTTGTTTGTAAGGCAAAGCTCCGACCTTGAGGGGAATATCATGTTGCACTCCTTTAGGCTGAAATGATTTTAGATCTTCATACGAATATGCTAAGACATCCATATACTCTTGTAGTAACTCAACAAACTGTCTTCTTTCTTCGGCCGTGGAACATTTGCTAATGTTCACCATCTTGGGGTTAGCTTCAATTCCCAAATTAATCTGTTCCAGTTCATTAGATGAGTCGGAATTTGAGAGTTGCTTTTTAACGTGGCGATCATGCTTGTCAAAAAGCTTCTCTAAGTATACTAATCCTTTTGGGAATCTTATTCCCTTTGAGTTGCAAATATTCTTTACCCGTAATAGGGTCCACATTTGACACATATTCTCAAGGCGGAGAATCGCTACCTTCGAAGTACAACTCATCAAAGTTCTCTGCTTTCTCCAGAAAGGCAATGATTTGATGATCATCATTGAAAATTTGCCAGTTCTCTGAATTGTCAGGGAGACTTGGGCGGAAAACCAGCTCGATGGTTTAGGTAGAACCTTGAAAGTCTTTGTGTGGTAGCAAGAGCGTGGCGGAGATTGCTAGAGAATCAGCTTTGGTATTATATTCTCTGGGAACAAGATATATCGAAAGCTTCGAATTCCTCAACGGAATCCCATACTAGATTACGATAATGCCCGAGTCTGTCATTCTTTGTCTTATGAAGATTTCTCACTTGACATACTATCAGCTCGGCATCACCTTGTGCATGGAGATTTTTTATACCTTTTTTCAGTGCAACTTGCATTTCCAATAACAGGGCCTCATATTCGGCGATGTTATTAGTGTTATCATATTGTAACTTGATAGAGAAAGGAAAAAACTTTCCTATTGGTGAAATAAAAACCATTCCTGCTCCAGAACCAGTCGAAGAGCAGCTACCATCAAATTCGAGCAACTAGACACCGTTGGGATCACCAAGGCTAATTGTGTCGAAGTCCAAGGCTTCATCGTCTGATGAGGATTCACGATCAGAGATAGACAAATCCCCTGATGACGATTCATTTGAAGTGGAGGAAACATCATCATTTTTTGACTCATTTCGAGTTGAGGATTCTCCCACCTCATTTGTTTGTAGATAGTAAGTTCCCACGTCTGAGGATTCGAACAGGATCTGAGCTCTGGGATCATTTGATTGGGAAACTGAAAACTTTGACTCCTTTTCAAGAACCAATTTTTGCATCACACCTTTTACGGGTATTCTTGCTTCAGACATATCCATATTTAGTTCTCCTCCAACATCTTTGCAGAAATTGCGTTCGAGGAGGATTCCGTAGGATGCTGGTACATCGGCCACAAGGACCGTCATTTTTATTTTCTTCTTCGGGTATGCAACGAATGCATACTGCGCATCTTTGATTGGGCCGATCAATGGCACTTGTTTGTTCTCCATGGAGAAAGAACGGCTGAAAGTTTTGGTCATCTCAAGGTCCAAAGCAGTGGCTACTTTGGCGGGCATCACGTTATCGGATGCACCAGAATCTATGACATAGTTACTCAGTTTAAAACCATTTACAAGTAGGGAGATGAAAAATGGATCAATGCGTCCGGAGGCAGTTGGAGGATTGGATACAAAGTTACTATGTGGCATCTTGGGTTTAGGAGTAACTTGGGTGTCAAGAGGTGTATCCTGACTTGGGGAAATTCTTTTGTCATTAACAAACTTAACAAGCCTGTCAAATTGGTCAGGGTTGGCTTTGAGGTATTCAGCCTCGGACATCTGAACCTTGGTTTTCTTTGCATGGTCAATAATGTCAAAAGCCTGGAAAGAATTTTGTAGGCTGGAAGTCTTAACTTCACTGATTGGTTTTACGAAAGGCACACTGGTCTTTGGAATGGGAGGATTAGCTTTAGGAGTAGCCGGAGTTGATGAAGAGGGATGAGGTGTACTTACTTGTGGATTCGCTGCTATGTTGGGTTGCGAAGGGAGGGGAGATCCTCTTTTTGCGATCGTGATTGGCGGCTTCTCTTTTTCAAGGAGAGCAGCAGGTTGAGCTTTGTCAAGCTGACTTTGTTGATGCCGCGTAAAAACAACATAAGTGCCAGTCACCAAGTCATCTTCTTCTTCTTGCTCCGCCATTTGCAAGTAGCTAATCTTGGAGTCACCAGCCGATTGAATTTCTTCTTCTTGGAAGAGATCGACATTTTCTTCTTCAGGGTATTCTTGCTGTGCATAATCGTCTTGTTCAGCCTCGTAATATCCTATGGCATTGTTAGCGGGTGGGGCTTCCAGAGCAAGCCTTCTTGGGGGCGCCGGGAGACGATTTTGATTTTTGTTGCTAGCGTAATTAGGGAAAGTCCTCCTAGGTATGTCCTTGTAGTTGCTATTGTTGTTATTGTTCGAAACTTGCTTTTTCAGGGACAAGACTTCATTTGCCAGCCTTTGGACCATAGGATCCGTAAAATTGGAGCTGGCACTGGGAGTGCTAACATTAGATGCTGAAGACCCTGAGGCTTGCATCCTTTTGTTTCCGTTAGTTCCCATCCTTATTTCTCCAGCAAGGATCATGTCATCCTCCAGGCTGGTAGCTAGTTGTTGAGCTACTGCAACATTGACAAGATTTTCCCTGGGTAAGTAGAAACTCACTTTGGGTAGTTGTGTGTTGATGAAGAAGCACTTTAGGTTATGATCCGTTGGTCTTGCATCATTTGGGATTCGCGTCACCAATTTATTAAATTTTGCCACGAACTCGCACATGGGCTCGTGAGCTTCTTTGCGCATGGTGGTGAGTTGTGCCAACAAAGCATGTGAATCTTTAGCAGGTTTGAATCTTTCTTCAAACTTTGTGCGAAGAGAGGCCCAGTCGGTGACGGAGGCGTTAGGAAGAGTAAAGAACCATTCGGTTGCAACCCCTTGAAGGGATTAAATGAACAATCTTACAGAAACGTCTTCATGCTCAATGCCGAGAACGCCACAAACGATGTAGAATGTAGATATGTGTTGATTGGGATGTTGTTTTCCATCACCTTGAAACTTTGGGAGATGCTTTCTGGAAACACGTGGCAGTTCGTGCAAAGGCGCGGCCAAACGGAGGGGACCAAAAGCATTTCACCATGGTCCTGTTGGTGGTGCGGCTATAATTGGTTGCACAATAGGTACCTAAACGGGACACCTGCGGTAAACAAACCAAACACTTGGGAGAGGAAATCTTTGGCTATGGAGAGGGTAGCTTATGACACGTTGCATTGTGACCTTACTCGTGGAGGAGTAAACGGAAAATTATGTTGCAATAACTCTTCAAAAAGCGGATCTGGTACTCCTTGAGCCGTCAATCCTCGTGTATATATTCGGTCCGCTAGCATGTAGATTTGAACAAGATGGAGACGTAACTTAAAAGTAACAATATACAAAAGAACAGTAAGAAACAAGAAACTTATCTACTTCAATCAAAAGTGTGAGGCTTAGATTGCGTATGTCGTTCCCCAGTGGAGTCGCCAAAAACTATTGGGTGAAAATTATGTAATCAACTTTTCGATAGATTACACAACTAGGACTTCAACCATAGCTATGTGAGATATAAATCTCTCCTCTCAGAAAGGGGAGGCGCCCTTCTTACTATTGACATAAGCTATAGTAAAACAAATAATGTAATTACAAAATGTACACAATACTTACGAAGTGGGGGGTGTGTGTCACATTCATCCTTCTCTCTTTTGTCAGAGAAGATGTTTACAATGCTTCATTGTTGGAAATTCTCAATTCACAATAACCTTAAACGTTCAACAAGCAGTAATACCAATACCTCTATCTTGTCAAAGCAAAGCATAGAGATACCATAAGTGATTAACGATAAACAAGTAAAATAAAAGGGAAAGCTCATGAAGGCACAAAGTCATTCCGTAGCTTTTTCAATGGTAGATCTGTGAAAGACGTATCGTTTGTTGTATTAGAAGCACAAAGTCTTCTTAGATACAACAATTCTTCGATCATGAACAATTACAAGGGCAAAGTCTTGTAGATCATCCAACCAAAGTATCCAAAGAACATGAGCAATTACAAGCACAAAGTCTTGTAGATCATTCAACAATAGTTAAACAAAACACAAATGTAAATCCAAATAAAGGATGTAACACAAAGTTTACATGAATTACTTAGAGTCTTTTAGATATCACTTACTAATCACCACCAAAAGAGATCAATTCACAAGACTATTGAATCGAACACAAAGTCTGGTTTGCAATCTTCTTCTTTATTGATCAGATTTCATTTGCAAAGCATGAACACAAAGTTTCACAATTTTGCTTCAGAAAGGGCAGCACTTCGTTGCAAAATACTAAAAGATAAACAATACAAAGGAAATCCCTCATATATATAGAAAGAGGGAAGAGTAAAAATAGGAAACTAATTGAGAAAATCAAGGAAAGTTGGGTGAGCGATTCTAGGAGATCTCACCTAACTTTGACCAAAGTCAAAGTGTAATTTTTCTTAATGGAATTACATCTCGAACTTGGTGCAATTACAATTGAGATTCAAAGAGGCCTCTGAAAAGTCTGCGTTGTCAATCAACTTCATGATGGCTTCTTTGAAGATTTAGGATATTTCTGTGGCTGGCAGGAAGATACGATTTTCCTCAAGAAGTTGTCTTGGTAACTCCTTGATACCTTTTTCAAGAATCACATGATGTCCTTCAACATCTTCTTGCACTTGGTGGAGATCGTCTGTAAGAGATTGAATTACTTGCATTCGATGTTTCAAGGATTCTCTTACCTCAATGAATTTTTCTTTATCGGGAATTACCCTGGCTTCCACCAATTTACTGAGCTTTACCTACTTCATCTGTGACCATTACAGCAGGCATTTTTCCATATCTCTATGCTCCTGGGAAAGTACACTTTTCTCCTTATCAAGCTCTGTGGTGAGCTTGGCCAACAGAGTAGTTTTCTCGTCTGCAACAATTATAATCTGAGATCTGTGTTCTATGATCTTGTCAACGAAATGATACAACATCCTACCTTTGGAGGTGAACTTCTCAGCTTTCTTGACAGCTGGGTCCTCAATACTCACCATTGCTAGCGGTTGTGCATTAGTTGAAGATCCTGCAAGTCTCTTTACAATAGTGGCATAATGCTCTACCCTCTGTTTGTACATATTACGAGCTTGCTCCATTTTATCCAGTCTTCCAGCCAAGATGTCCAATGTCATTTGCGCATCTGCTTTTGTACTTTCATTGGTAACTTTGCCAAGCTGGACTCTTGTTACTGTGTAGTCCTCCATATTGACATCTCCTTGCAGTGGTATGCCAATCTCCGCATACTTGTGACCAGTCTTGTCAACATTTAGCCTTGAGTATACTTTTGCGTTTTTCTTCCCTTTAGCTTTTGGAGGGACTATCTCTGCGAGGTCGAGCTCCTCTGGAGAAATCATTTGTTTCTTCCGCTTTGACACTTGAGATATCAACAAAGGGGGAAGAAAGGAGGTGTGAACTTCTGGATTCATCGTCAACTCTGTCGTCATTGTGACTTTTGAAGTTACCATGGGTATTGTGACAATGGGCGAAGTGTTTGTCATCATTGCTCCTGTAGATTGCACATTGAGCTGATCACGTATTGATTCATTCACGAACTGATTGAACTCAGTTTCAGAAGTGATATCATATGACGGTGATGACAGGCTAGGAATGGATGATGGAGGACATGACAAAATATCAACCGTGTGAATGCTTGTCATCAAGGGAGTATCAAGCAAGGTTGATGTTGTAGGAATAGTGGATACCTCTGCTGCAGGAATGCCTGTGGTAGGAATAGGTGATGAAGGAATAGGAGGTGGAGTACTTGGATTTGGAGGAGTATGGGGAACGCTGGAAATCACAGGCGATGACGTTCTAGGAATTTCCTCAACTACATTCTCATGTGGAGACATAGTTCTTTCTTGATCATGCCTAGGTTCCTGTTGATCACCCTCTTGTCTCTCCTATTCTGGTTCACCTTCGGAATCACCTTCAGATTCTTCTTCAGAATCTTCTTCAGACTCTTGTCCGCTTTCAGAAACTTCTTTTGCATCAGAGTCTGCTTCTGCTGAGTCTTCATCTTCAACGGATTGGTCACTAGAGACACCTTCTTCATCCGAATCTATCTCCTCTGAAATAGCCCTTTTACCTTTAGAGCGAGATGGTTCAGATTCTGTGGTTTCTTCTTTTGGGACGACCTGGGTATGTTTCTTGCCAACAGTAAACTTGATTCTGGGACCTCTTCATGAAGAAGTGGGAACAACCGCTGATTTATTTTTCATGCGGAGTTCTTGGTGTCGGCGAGCTTCTGCGTTGGATTCTTCTCCTTCCGAATCTGTTCTGAAACTTTTCATTTCGAAACCATGCTTTGGTAACCATTCTGCAGTGTTGGATAAGATTGGTGCCAATCTCTCTCTGATACTAGTACTTTTTTTTCTAGACCATTGAATTGTAGGCAACGACTTCTTAGAAATTTCTTGTTCATCATAGACAACATTCATGATATCGCCAGGATCTGTAAAATCCTTTGGTAGGTCAGCAATTTCAAGGTCTCTGATCTGCTGCACGGTCAACCTGCAATAATCCATTTTGCGAATGGCTTCTTCATCTTTGCAATCAGCCCAGATGTCCTCAAAACAAGACTTGTGATGATGACCCTTTTGCAATTGCCTTCTAACATCTCGGTAATCAAAATCAAACCTATACCTGTAGGTCTTGATTGTCATGATTTGCATCTCAGCATAAACAGATTTGGCTTTTTGTACAGTTGGGATAGTATATCTACCGATTGTGAGTGGGAACTTGAATCCACGCTTGTGAATATTTCTTTCTTCTTTGTGCACTGAAATCAGCTGTCTGCACATCTCCATGATAACCCACTTGTCCGAAGGATATCGTGGCAGCATGTAAGGGCAACCAGTGTAGCACCCTACTCTTAAATAAGTAAATGTTGGGAATTGTAGAAATATGCATCCAACTTTACTTATTGCCTTATAGGCCTCATCAGATACCCTTCTCCTCTCGAGAGTCATAGAATTTTTATGTAGAAGGCACATTGATCAGTTGTTCATGTATTTCATTGCTAATCTATTTGCCCCAATCAATGTGAACTTTTTGTCTTCTTATGATTTTGATGTATTCATACATCCAGTCATGAAAAGTGGATGATTTAGTCAAGCCCTTCACTCTGCTCAAGAATGTGATCATATCTTTGACATCATCTTTGAAATCACTTCGCAGGAGTCCCTTTGGCCATCTAGAAACAGTTTGCCTAGGCTTCTTAAACCATTGGCTATTTATCAGGTTTTTAGCCTTATTGGGATCAGTGTCATAGACTTCTTGTGCTTTTTGTATGGAGATATCAATGTACTTCTCCATCTGTGGAACTTTAAAAACAATATCAAAGAAGTCAGGGTCGAGTCTTAAAATCTTGTGGTCAGAAGAATCAATCACATTTCTGCTCTCCTTGATGTAGTGGGATGCAACTTGAAGGACAAATTTTGTATTGTGCGCAACAATAGGGAACATAGATACCAAATGTAGGTTACTGTGTACAATTGCTCTCATAGAATCAAGAAGAGGCTTCTTCTCAGTTTTCTTTGTAAAATCAACCAAGTCTTGATGACCAACCTCTGTGTCTTTTATTTATTCCACCTTGGAGATCACTACAGTTGGCGGATAGAGACCTTGATATTTATACTTCATCTTGTCTTTAGCTTTTGAAGACGACGGAGGTTTTCTGGCAGTCATCAGAGAGCAACTGAATCTTCAATCAACAACTGTGAGGATCTTGAAAAGAGATTGCAAGATGTAGAGTCAAATGTTAGTCGAAAAACAACATGGGGATGCGTGAAGCGAGCAACGATGATGAGTAAGCGTGGAGCGAGTGACAAGGCACACAAAACGATCAATAAAGTGGATGGAGTGAGGTCCGGGAGGAAATTGGCAAGTTTTGAAGTGTTTCGGAACAAAAGTTGGGAAAAGTGTAAGGGCACTAAAAATTAGCGCCCTTGCACTTGGGAGAAAAGCAGCTTTGGTGCAGGGGTGCTGAAAAACAGCGCCCCTGCACTTCTCAGAGTTAGGAAAATTTCAACTAAATGGAAAGGCGCACATTTTAGATGCTATTGCATTTTACATGATTTTTCTTTGAAGAACAACTGAATGTAAAGGCGCACATTTTAGATGCTACTGCACATGAAGGATGGACTTGGAAAGTAATGTGCAAGGATGTTGAAAAACAACGCTTGACCATTAAAGCATGAATTTCTTAGTGCCAATCACTTGGATAACATGTTTTTGGAGGGAAACCCCTTCACTCCGTATTTTGGAGAGAAAATCCTACGTTCTTACGCCAATACACTTTGGTTGAAAAAGTGATAAGCTGAAACAAAGGAAAACTCAACCAATGTTTGATAAGAAAGGACATGGGAACAAGAAGGAAACCAAATGACAAGGAAACCATGAAAATAAGAGAGAATGCGTGAGGTAGAGCAACATGCATGAAGACAAGAAAGAAACGCGAAAAGGGCAAGAAGAAAACGCCCACGCATCAACACAAAACACGGAAAATAGAAAGGGAAGAAAGAAAACGCGCAAGTGGGAGAGAACGCATGGATGAATGATGATTAATCATTAAAAACGCATTCAAAGACCTGTAATATAAAACACGAGCAAAGAGAAGAGTTAAAGACAAGGAGAAAAGAATAAAAACCATACCTAAAACAAGGATTCGAAACCCTAGCTCGACCAAGATGGAGATCTTACAAAAAATGCGTTTTTAGAGGAGGTAGATGCGCGCCCAACAAAGAGGAATGAAGTTTGAAGACTACAAATGATGAAAATGAAACAATAGAATCATTTTTAAGTGATTGGGAAAAAAAAAAACCTAACTCAAGTCGCCCAATTAATTGTGGCATAAAAGATGGCACGAAAAGTGAAAAGTGTAAAATACATGAAAAAGTGTGCCTGAGCCAAAAAATGGCTAAGTTTGAGGAAAAAATGTAAAGGCGCTAAAATAAAGCGCTTCTGCATTTTAAGATAATCACTTTTGTGTAGGGGCGCTGATTTTTGGCACCCCTGCACTTTCAACACTTAGTCAAATTTTCAACATGGGCAAGAGCGCTATTTTTGGATGCAACTGCACATTTTACAATTTCACTAAGTATGAACAGTGAGACTTCGGGAAGGTACTTGTTTCGAAGGTCTTGACGAGGCGAACATAAGGGGATGCTCAAACAGACTGTTTGAGGCTTTGGAACACATTTCGAGGTGGCTTGAAAATCACCTTGTTTTGTGTGCTTGAATTTAACAAACCTAGGATATGGACAAGTTTCGTAAGGGGGTTATTCATGGAACGAGCGCTGCTAGATTCCGTGATAACATTATTTGAATCTTGATTACAGAATATAAGATTGATATTATGTAATTTTTTTCTATATTGTTTCATATATGGACTTTTGTGTGGTGAATTGTACCTATGATCTAGTAAAATTGTGTTACTTATAATGGTACCCGTGCTTGTTTCTTGGTAAGTTAGTTCAACTGATGTATTGACAACAACAAAATGAAGTCATAATTAGAAGTTTCTACCATTACTTACCTTTGCAATGCTCAATCCATACATGTCATGCATAATGAATGAGTGAAACAGATAACTATCAATGCTAGTTACTGTGGATACTGTCAACTGGGTTGGGAAATGCTTGCGCATCTTCCTTCCTTTGCTTTTTGCACATGGGTGGATTAGAGCACATGGCAGGGATGTTTCTGGCCACAGGGGAAGTTTAGAAGACATCTTCAGATCAAGGGATTCCTGGGTACCTCCTTATGCCTTAAAAATCTTAGCAAAGTAAAGGTTCAAATAATAATTTTATAAAGCTTTTATGCCCCTGTTTGGGCTTGATAGTAATTACATGCTCTTAAAAACCACAAGGAGTCGTACAATATGGTTTGATGTGATTTTGGTTACTTTCCGTAGATTCATATGCTTGGATATCAATACCTTAAGAACTTAAGGAATAATCTTCTCAGTCTTTGGAATTGGGATAGTATATCACTATGGTTTGAGAGCTTTCAAGCTTCAAGAGTCCATAACATTAAACAAATAAGGCTTCTTGATATAAACTATATTGTCATTTTTATCCTCAAGTTTTTGGGTCACACATTGTGACCTATCAATTGTCCTAAAATCATAATGATAGGTTACAAGGTGTGACCAATAACCTTGATTTAAAAATTGTAACACAAATTTCATCTTGGAGACTTTTATTTATATGTTCTATTTTCTGCTTTCTGGAGTTATGGGAAAAGCTTGACATACTACTTTTTTTGGACACTTATTTTGTAAGTCACAAAGTTTGCAAAATTTCTTCACGCAAAGTCAAAATTTGGCATACATGAAAAGAAAATTGTTCAACAATGCCCTGAATTTGTATACTACATCTTGAATTATGAGTTCGCTGCTGTTTGAAGATCTCAATCTTGGAGATGATTCTTGCCCTAAGTTGAGTATTTGTTTCCACATGCTCTATGGGAAATAGCCCACTGAAAACTTTTCATCACCTTGAAATCCAAGTAGAATTGGAACACTAGATTTGGGAAATAACTAGCTATATTCATCTTAAAGTAACCATAGGTGGCTCTAGTGCTCACCTTAGGCCTTGCCCATGCCCTCATACATCTAGCTCTTTATGGGCTTCTCCCCATTAGGAATGGAAAGGAATTAAAGTAAAGTCTTTGTGATTGTTAAAAAATAACAAATAAATAGTTGGATTAATAAAGTTGTATAAAAATGTCACAAATGGTAAACTAGTGAAGTGAGTATAAAGAAATGAACAAAATTCTTGCTTCTATGATTTGTTTCATTGGAAGCTAGAAGTTCATCTCATCGAAGGCCTTGTCAACAATGGCAACTTTTATAGTGTTGCTAGAATATGAAGATTGTGACCAATCACTAACTAAAATGTGTTTTAGAGCAGCCTCTGAATGAAGCAAAGATTTCAACGTGATAAAATTTGTTGCAAACTGGCTTACACTAAGATGAACAAACTTTGAATCTCTTTATAGCCAAGTTGAGAACTCAAGCATGGTTGTATATGTATTTGCCAATATTTGAACCATGGTCCACAACTAGTTTGCTTCAAGAAAGTTTGTGAAGATCCTTCAATATAATATCAAGATGATGAGTGGAATAAGTGGTCCAAAGTATGAATGGGTGCTTGTTCATGAGAAGTCTACTTGTGATGACACAATTTGTTGCATTATTATAAGGATCTACACAACATTTGCCTCACCAACCTTGGCTATAACTTCCTCTAAAATATCACAAAAGTAATATGCATTTTTCAACTTCTTTATAAGATTAATGGATTTGAGGAAATTGTATGATTCAAGGAAGAAACAAGGAAATTTAGCAATACCCTATCTTTTTAATTTGTCAAACCATTCGACATGATGGTGCAACTCTTCTTCTACCATATCTCACATTACTTATCAATAATGGCCTTCATAGCTACAACCTTTTCATTCAAAATTGGGTCTTTTGTCTCCTCATCGTTAGGGGCTTTAAACTCTACCTGAACAAGAAGAATGACATTTACAAGATTTTGATGATAAGGAGACCTAAAATAGAGTTGTTGGAAATATTGTCATTGATGTCAAAGGTGTATGGACAAAATTGTTGGAAGTATTATCATTGATGTCAAGGAAGACTTCTGTAATGAAAAGTTCGTTGATTGAAGACAAGGAATAATAAGAGTTTGATTTAATTTATTTATGGCACCTCCATCTAACTATGGTAGTGCTAGATTTAAAAGGAAGAAATTAAAATAGAATATTAATTAAAGGGGCTGACCCCTTAAGGAAGTGTTATCTCCCATGGGTGGCCGACCTCACATTATATTAATATTTATCAAAGATGCCGACCTACTTTGAAATGTGAAATTAAATATTTAAAATAAGTTTTATGGAAAATCTTGGCCGACCTACTTTTGGTAAAGTGCATGATTTGGATATAAATACAAGTTATTTTGGAGGTCAGAGAGCAAGTTCTTCAATGCAAAATCATTCCGTTTAAGAGCAAAAATTAGAAGTGCAGATTTATGAAGAAGAGGAGAAGACCGTCAAGGAGATTTTTTGTAATGTCCCCGAATATTTGGTTTGAGCCTTGAATAATTGGAAATAATTCTTTTATGGCTCAATGAATTTTTATTTGGATAGGCGGACTTAGGAATTAATTTTCCATAATTTATTATTATTTTTTGTGGAGCCAAAATATTTTAATACTTTTTTTCCAAGGGTTGGGTGGCTTATTTGTGGAGTTAAAGGGAACAAAGAGTGATTAAAATAATAATTTTTCTATTTCTATTTTGGGTGGCCCATTTAAAAAGAATAAGTAAAGTAAATGCATGTTTTAAATGGATTTTGGGCGCCAACGTGCAATTGAGGGTGGTGGGCCTCTTTTGGGGAAGGCGTTAAGTTGAATGTAAATATAAGGACTTGTGAAGGCATTTCATCATCACACATGTTATCTTCAGTTTGGACCAACAATTTGTGGAATTCATTCCAAGGACGAAAACCCAATATCATCTTGGGAAGACTTTATAGCAGAGGGCTACTTGTACTTCATTTGCATCATTTGGAGAAGCGGAGCAGATTGCAAATCAGATTTCAAGATCAGTTTCAAGCAGATTTTATATCTCTTGGAGGCAGCCTTTTTATTATCATTTAGGGCAGAAATCTAATTAGTTTAAGAGCAGAAATTTTTCTTCATTTAGAGCAGAATTTTTCTTCATTTAGGTCAATTTTGGAGCAAAATTCTATATCATTCAGAGCAGATTTGAAGAAGGATTCTTTAGGGGTGTGAAAAGAAAGGTTGTTCATGCAAAGTTTGGTTGCAGGGTTTGTGGGACGCTCCCATCCAGCCGTGGAGTAGGCTCGGCCCTCCTCCACGAGGGAGTTAGGCAGGGGTACGACTTCTCCTCTCCTCTTCGGTTTTTGATTTCTTTTCAACGGATTTTGGTGTCTGCAGCATGTGTAAATGTGGTTGCCTTGGTCACTTTTTTGATTGTTGCTTGTGTGTGTTTGCCATGTGCATTCATTAAATGGATGGGGGAAAAGACCCCCCAAATGGCCTTTCTACTTTGCAAAATCTAGATCCTGGTGTTTCACAGCCAAAGTCATTTAGGGATATTGTGGCGAGGGTTAGAGACAACATTCATAAAGGTGCTAAATTTGAGGTCGAGAGGGCTAAGTGTGGCGAGTGTGAAGATGGAGAAGAAAAAGGTAAGCACCTCCCGCACTCCCCTAAAAGAGATAACCCTAATTGCAAACAAAACCCTATAAAATGCAATCTCTTTAGAAGAGAATAAATTGATTAAATCTGCTATTTTCTTTGCTGCGGTTGATACTAACAAGAACTTACATGGATGAATGATTTAATAATGTATGAAATAAGAAACTAGGGCTGCATTTCTATTTCTGTAGGATGGTGTTGAAGGGTTTATTTGTAATATTCTTTAACAGCCCCAAAACATAGAAAGCAGTGCTTAAAAGGCAGTTTTGGCAAGTTGGAAAAATGGTGTTTTGTGCTTTGCCTTGCGATCCTGAAGCATAGAATGAAGAGGTTTTGGCTCTTTTGAGCCCCCGGTGGATAGTAATTAAATAAGTCCCACCAAGGCTCTCAAACTTCATCCTTCTTATTTTAGAACCCTATGGAAATATTGTGAGAATTGATGATACCAGGATGGCCTTGCCTCATTCTAATGCAAGAGCCCTAATTTCACTATACCTGAGGATTGATATCCCCGACGAATTGGAAATCAGAGTTAAAAATGTTGCATTTAGATGTGCTGTGGAGACCCTAGGGTGCTTGAATGCCTGCTACCTTTGCTGTAAGGAGGGCCATATAAGGAGGGATTGCCCTCTAATTAGGAGGAGAAAAAAATATAAGGTCCTCCCGCCCCCCCCGAAGAAATAGGTGGTGAAGATAACTTAAATAAGACAAACGTGGAGAGTGAGGTAGAAAATCGCTTGGCTAACAAAGAGGCACTAAAAAAAGATTGGGTGGATCCGAGCCCAACACTTAATCTCAATTTGGACGGTGAAGGAGTTTCTCCAAATCTGCAAAATATGTTGGAAGAACTGAAAGAGCCCTTACCATTGATTGAGTGTGGGGGCTCAGAGAATAACAAAGAAGGAAGGACCTAATCTAACTACACACCAAGACTTTAAAAATAAAAATGCCCAACTACTGGCATGGATAAAATTAGATTGAATGTTTAGTTGGAAAATAAATATGGAAACAACCACTTTAATGAGAAAGACACCAATGTGGTGGTAAATGACAACAACAAGAACAATAGCTGCACTGATGTAGAAGGCCCCCACCCAGGGAAACTTCTCTCAGAGCTCAATTCTGAAAATACTAGCTCTCGCCCCCCTCCCCTCCCAAAAAATCCTTAAAATGGAGCTCAACTGCTTCTCTTGGAATGCTAGACGTCTAGAATCTCCAAACAAAAAATACATTGTAAGAAGATTTTTAATTCAGAGTGTTGGCGTAACAACTAGCACCTCTGGAGTAAGAGTTGGTACGGACAACTATGCACACTATGCAATGAGTGCTCTTCAAATTAGGAGGGGAAGCTCCCTCGTTGTGCTTGACAAAAGTACTTGCAAAGGAAATAAACTAAACTATATCCTATCTTTTTGTTTCAGCTGTAGAGGTACAAGGCTTTCTCGAAAACTATATACGTTGCAGCTGAGTATTTTCTGGTTTCGCAGTATTACTAACTACAACTAAACTTAATTACTTAAATTCTATCCAGTCTCCTCAAGAAAACAGAGCATGAGGAAACGGAGCAAGGTTTGACTATCAAACGATAAACGAGTATAGATTCTCAACTTGAAGGCAAGGTGGCACATCTATCAGCTCAATCTAAACAAGTTTATTGGAAACAACATCACACGATAAACTGAATACGGATTCTCTACTTGAAGGCAAGGTGGCACGACTATCAGCTCAATCCGAATAAGTTTATTATTCACAACAACACACGATAAACAAGTGCAGATTCTCTACTTGAAGGCAAGGTAGGCACAACTATCATCTCAATCTGAACAAGTTTATTAAACACAAAACAGATTTATCTAAACTATGGAAAGAATTCGCCATTACAATTGCATGAAACCCTATGTGGCATAACAATTCATTATAATAGCAAAGACACATGAACAAATACCAAAAGAGCAATATTGAAGGCAAGGTAGGCATAACATATATTTCTCTCTTGTGCAAAAGTTATGTACAAATGAGCAAAAGCTCTTATTTATAGACATCGAAAGGTGTAGGGAACCCTAAAATCACCTTGAGTCAACTAAAGTCTTGCAATGCATGCAAGATTTATTACTAAACCCTAATAAAGTAAACTATACAGTTAACTGGAACATACCATTAGTTAACCGATACATCTAACCTAAATGGACAATGTGCAAGCATGCATGTCCTTATTTAAAGCAAAGTTAACTGGACACTACCCTCAGTTAACTGGAAACCCTAACCCTAACTCCTGTGAAGATAATTCCAAGGACGAGATAAGCATGTGTGAAATCAGCGAGTGAACTCAAGACTGAAAGTCGAGTTAACTGCTGCTCATGACTCAACCCTCGAAATTAACCGCAGGTTCCAACTGGCAGATCACTCCATGTCATCTCGGTCTAACACTTCGACCAAGAACTCATCAATCTCTCTGTCATCTAGCACTTTGATACTGTCTAAAGCGATAATCTGTCTCTTCAGCTCCCTGTTGCCTTGTTTGACTGTATGCATGCATTATTTTACATCTTTAGTCGCCTTTCTGAAACTAGCTGAAATAACTGAAACATTCTCCAGCTTAGCCGCCATAGGCTCTCCTTCAAGGCTATCATGAATCAGCTTTTCAAACTCAGCTTGTACTTCATTAAGATCAGCGTAGGTACTATCTTCACGAAGATAATAGCACAGGATCTGAGTGACTTTGGCGGCTCCGTAAATGAAGTGATCTCTGTTCCTTTTGCAACTTAACGCTTCATTGTCAGCTACTCTGATGAAAACCTCAATTAAGAGCGATTTGGTCTTGAATTCAGTCTAGTTGAACCGCCTTCTGAAAAACTTGCCCGTTGACTTGTGAACATGGCTATATTCTGACAACTTTCTGCAGAAAGCAAAAATGGCCCCTGGTGAGGCCAAAAATAGCTTGTCGGAGGATAATTTTCACCAAAAATTCTAAGACGTGGGTTTTGTCCGGAAAATGATTCTAAGACAACCCACAACGTCAGAATTGTAAAAAAAAACGCCATTTAGCTTGACATGCAAAGATTCTTCAGTCGAGAATTGCAGGGGTTTTTAGAGCTTCCCGGGGCAAATTTTTCTTGAGAAAATCTGGAACATGGGTTTTGTGAACAACGAAATTTTGAACAAACCCAGATGATGTGATTTTCAAAAAGATGTGATTTTGGCCCACATGCAAAGAAATCTTCGGAAAAAAGCACAGAGCTTCAGAATGAAGACTGCGGGGCAATTTTCTTGAAAAAATATAAGACATGGGTTTTGCTGCAAATATTGAAGTATGCGAACCCAGATGATCAAACTCTGAAAATGCGCTGAATTTCTTTGACATGCGAAGAAAGTACCTAAGATGAGAAATATAAGAAATAAGACAGAAGATAGAAAGTTTTATTTGCTCTGCTTCTGTAGAATTCGCCAATCTCTTCTTTGGAATTTGATGAAACCTGCAAGCAAAGTGAAAACAAAGTCTTGAATCTTCTTCCTCTGAACAATCTGAATCCGTTGCTATGAAGAACGCTGAATTCTGACACCTGTAGCACCTTTAGCTTGCTGGTCGCTCAAGAAGAATGTATATTTCAAAGCTTGAGATGAAGAAATAATGGACGCCAATGCTAGAATAAATAGATTTTCATCATTGAAATTCGCATAAAGCATGAAACCTTGAAAAATGGTGCTTGGCTGATGATTGGACCCCAATCTTAGTTAACTGAAACTAAAATGAGCTAAATAAAGCATCATGCTAGGGTTTCCCTTTTCAGTCTTCAGTTAACAACACCATTTAAAGCATCATGCGAATTTGACTTCAGTTGACAATCCTTATTGAATTCGCCCTTCTCTTGCTTTAAATTCACAATTAAGAACTAAAGCGTCCCTTGTGAGAATTGAAGTTGACAATAAGAAATGAATTCGCCATACTTCACTTGCTTTAAATCTTAAAAATTCTAAATAAGGCGTCCCTTTGGAAACTTCAGTTGACAATGAATGAAGTGCCAACTTCACAAAATTCATGCTTTAATTAAATATGGCGTCCCTTTTGAAGACTCCAGTTGACAAAAAGTGAAGCGCCAAATTCACAAAATCTTCACAATTTCAACTATTTGCGCCATGCATGTGAACTCAAGTTGATTTTCAAGTACAAACTTCAGTTAACTCAACATGCAAACAAGTTAACTCAACATGCAAAGTTGTTAACTGGACATGCAAACTAGTTAACTCGACATGCGAATTGAAAGATCACTCAACATGCCAATATATGAACTGGAGATGACAACCCAGAAATCGTTCAGTCTAACTGTAGTCAGAACTCAAGTTAAGGCGCACCAGTCAACTTCTTTCGAAAAATCAACTTTGACCTCTTATGGCGAATTCCAGACCTCTGTTCATCCTCTGACCCTGGCTGACTGACTCCACCGATTGGCTGGCTGACAGGTGCATCACAGAGCAGGATAAAAACTGACCAAAAGGTACCTTGAGACTGCAGACCATAAAACTAACATCTGAAGGCTCAAAAATCCAAGCGCCCTTTTCAAAAGCTGCGCTTTTTCTCAGACTTAGTCAAATTTTGACATCTCGATCTTGTACGAAGGGAAAAACAAAATCCTTCATAACTTCTGATTAATCAATTTTCAGGACTGGATCACAGGTTCACTGTGGAACTGACCTCATTCTGCACGACAGCTGCAAAGGCACATTTCTCCAGAAAACATCATCTTAGGGGTGAGAAACAAGGGCGTCTTTTTGAAAAGTTGCTCTTTTTCCCCCAGACTTAGCCATTTCTGGAATTTGTCCAAAATAACACAAAAACTCTTACTGCAAACTGCTGAGTCATCTTTTGATCTGACGGAAACAGGCAACGGAAAGCTAAACGTAACATGGACAAATTGAATATCCGAGATCATCAGAAAGAAGGCATTAAAAGCTTGAAAAGCTTAGGCACCTTTCTGAAAAAGTGCTCTTTTGCTCATTTCCTTGATATTCTGACTAAGATTTGACCCTACGTTTGACCTCTGGTTCAAGCACTTCCGCAACTCAGATTCACCCACTGAGGGATGCGTCGCGAAGCTTGAACAAATGTGAGATAAACATCTTGGGTGGCATTTAGCCAAAAACCTTCATTTGACACCTCAAAAAGATGGGCACCTTTTTGAAAAGCTGCTCTTTTTTCCAGTGTTAGCCAATTCTCAATTTCCTCTCGTTTTGCACTATATCTTCCGTAACTTGCACGAAACATGTCCGTTTGACAAGCCTAACAGCCCATTGCGAAGCTGACGTGATGTCGGACAAAAGCCTGCTGGAGGTGACAAACCCTAAAAACAGGATTTGAGCCCCTAAAAGATAGGGCGCCCTTTTGAAAATGTGCTCCCCTCTCCACAGATAGAAAATTTTGATGATCTTCCTTCAGATTTTCACTTTTCTTGGATTTCTTCAGTAACCGACTGACATGACACTGACACTAACTCCATATTTAAAAAGCCCAAAAATGACCTTCTGACGTCACTCTAACAAGGTTAAGACTCAATTAAGCAAAATGCCTTAGTAAAGCAAAAATTCTGGTTTTGGGTACAACACAGAGGAAAGAGAAAGATTTTGCCCTTCTCGAAGAAGTGAAAACTATTGGCTTTGCCTTGGAAACGACCCTCAAATGCATTTGGAGAAAGACCTCTCAGTTCTCCACTAAACATGAAAAAGGAAAGGGGGGCAGCTAATTTGCTAAACAAGGATTGGGCCCAATTTGTAGTGGGGTCAGGAGTCTCCCCCTCTAGTAGGGCATTCTGAATCACTATCAAGAAAGATGAAACCAAGTTTGGTGTGTGCGCGGTCTATGCTCCTAATGAGTATAGAGAGAGAGAGCTACCTTGTGGAATTGGTTATGTGGTCTAGAGGATATCCCTTGGATTTTGGGGGGGATTTTAACCTTGTAGAAAGGAGTGAGGACAAATGGGGAGGAGTAAGTCTAGATTGGAAATGGAATGAGAAATTCTTCTAGCAAAGAATGAAAGCTAAATTAAATGTTGAAGACCCAATTGGTGGTTAAAATAAAAAATGTTCGGGCATATGGTTCACATGTTGTAATGCTTAGAAGGGTGGGAGAAGGATCTATTGCAGATTGAACAGATTTTACCTTAATAAGGACTTCTTCTCAGTGTCGACCGTAAATGAGGGGTGTAAAGTGGAAGTTATCCCTTATACCTTCTCCAACCATCATCCTATTAGAATAAAAGTCAAGCTGAATGTTGGCCAATCGAGAGTTAAAGGTACTGGTGAAAGTTTGTTACTTAACACTATTCTCTTGGATGGGGACTGCATGAAAGCCATTGAATCCCTAAGGGCTATTAATTACTGGATGCATAAGGATTTGGGGGCTATTGAAAGATAGGAACTAAATGTGCACGGGTGGAGAAAGCTATTTGAAACAATAGGCAAAAAAAGGTTTTGGATAGGAGGAAAGAGAATGTTTTACAAGAGAAACTTCTCGAGACAAAAACCAATCTGGAAGGGAACCCTAAGGATGATGACTTGCTTGGAAGACTAAACCTGATAAAAAAAATGATTTTAGAAGGCTGTAGGCAGTGAAAGTAAGGGGTCTAAAGGTGAGATCCAAGATGAATTGGATTGAGAATGGTGATATGGGATCCAAGCTTTTCTTCAGATACATGAAAGAAATGTAGGCTAGAGGGAAGATTCAAGAGATCAATGCATATGGTATCATCTTATCGAATCAAGAGGAAATAGTGTAGCAATTCTATAACTTCTATAGGTATTTGTTCTCCTTTGAGGGGGAAAGTGGAGATAGGCTTAAAAATAGGGAGCTTGTAAAATTGTTCATCCCCAAAAAGATCAGTGAAGTAGATGCTAAGAAGTTGGGTTGTGGCCTTTCAAAAGAGGAGATCAAACATGCCATCATCTCCTCGAAGAATGATAAGACCCCGAGAGCAGATGGGCTTCCTGCCACATTCTATAAAACCTTCAGTGATTGGGTATGTGAGCACCTACTTGCAGTCTACAGTGAAGCCTTGGAAAGAGGGTCCTTGGGAAAAGAAATAAATAAGGGAGTCATTAAATTGATTCCAAAGGAAGGTGATCGGTCTGTAGTTAAAATTTGGAGACCAATCACATCGCTGAATGAGTCCTATAAAGTCTTGGCCAAGGTTCTGGATGATAGACTATCAGGCATATTGCCTTCATTTATAAACTCATCACAAACAGGGTTTATGAAGGGCAGCTATATCTTGGAGATACTTGTTACTAGCTGGGAAGCCATGGAGTGTGCTAGACAAACTGGGCAAGGGGCAGCAATGCTCCTATTGGACTTTGAAAAGGCATATGATGGAGTGGAATGGGCCTTTGTAATTATGGTCTTGGAAGCATTTCGTTTCCCCAGACAATTTTGTGATATGGTCAAAACCCTGTTCAAGGATGCAGTTGCACAAATTGATGTAAATGGTTCACTCACAGAAGAGATAACCCTGTAGAGATCAATTAGACAAGCGTGCCCCCTGGCCCCAACACTTTTTGTAATAGCATCTGATGCCCTTTACTATTTATTAAGAAGTGAATGGAACTCTCCTAGGGTGAACGGTATAACCCTACTAGACAATAGTGAGCTTGTTAACACTCCGTTTGTTGATGACACTGCCCTCCTTAGTCAACTTGAGGAAGGGAACATGATCAGCCTTATGGATAAACTGAACACCTTCTATTAGGCCTTTGGGGCAAAGGTTTCACTTGCTAAATTTTGCATGCTAGGCTGGTCAGAATCTCCACCATATTGGCTAAGGAACTACAACTTGCAATTGGGGTGCCCCAACAAACTGGTAAGGTACCTTGGAATACCTTTTGCAATTGAGCTGAATCTAAGAGAGATGCGGAACTAGGTTAAGGAGAAGATTGAGAAGAAACTAGACAAATCTTGTCTCTTGCCGGAAGAACTCAAATCTGTTAGAAAATTCTCTCTTCTTATACTATCTACTTTTCCTTTGTCTGGTTTTTCAACTTTTATCAGATAAATGAAGTCCAGAAAAAGAAAAGGATCTTTTTGTGGTTGGATGGGAAAGGGAAAAAGAAGAGGCACTCTGTCAAATGGGAGTGGTGCTGCATTTCAAAGGAAAGAGGTGGTTTAGGCCTCAAGGAACTGAGGCTGCAAGGAATTGCTCTGGCCTCTAAGTGGATACTAAGGGCTCTGGAAGGTGATGAACCTTGGAAGGTTCTTGTTAGGCAAAATATTCTGAATTCTACCCCAGAAAAGGGCAAGGGTTGGAAGCTCCTCTCCATGTGTGATATTCTTATTTCAGATCATCCTATCTCACCTGTAGGATCCATGGTGTTCAGGACCATCTGGAGAGCATGGGAAATAGTCAAAGGAAACATTACTAATAGCCACTTTCTCAAAGATGGGAACAGAACCATAATGGGGCATAGATCCATTTGGTGGAATTTGAAGCACAAAAATAAACCCCTGGCCCTAGTACAAGGCTGTTTTGCAAAGGCCCTGTCATAAAAAGGGATTAAATACTTCAATGATATCCTGAAAGAGAGATTTCTTAAAGACTGGGATGAATTAAAAATGGAATATGGTCTGCCTCCAAGTAATTGGAGAATATATACAATAATTAGAGAGACTTGTAGAGAGATTCAATTCCCAGTAGAAGACTCTACTGATAGTCAGGAATATCTTGAGTATAAATGGAAGAATGGTAAAAAACTTCACTGCATCAATGCAAAGATGGTCTACTTCACTTTAACTGAACATATTGATCTAAGCAGAGAACAATGGCAGAAGATTTTTGAACTGAACTGAAAATGAAGGTGGAACCAAAACAGGCTAGTTTCAGGTGGTTATTGTTGCTACAAAAGCTCCCCTATAATATTGCTAATAATGACATTGACTTGTGCAGTTTGTGTCCTGAGACGGTGAACCGTATCTTTTTTGACTGTATTTTTGCTAAAGAATTGTGGAGGCTCTTTTGCAATAAAATGAATATATGTAATGATAATAATAGAACACGCCCCCAAAAAAATTTTGCTGAATGTTGGTAACAAAATGAACAAAGATTGCATTATTCTATGGCTGTGCATTTCTACTGAAATTTTTTGGTCTATCTGGAAGGCCTGAAATAATGAAAAATTTGAGGGAGAGAGGAGAGTGCTTACTGAGTCTTTCAGAAGACTTACGCTTCACAACATTGCTATACAGGTCTTTATCACAGTTGCACTGTCTAAGGAGAGATTCTCGAATTTCTTGGAAAACAGGAAAACTGATATTGACATCATGGAGGTTAGGTATGGTCACATATGGGAAGAAGGTCATCCTGCCCTGGAAATTTTCTTAAAGGCACTGGAAGCATTACAGAATAATCTCTCTAAGAAGGACACAACAAGGGAGGTGGTAACTAGAGAAGAACAGGAAGCAACACTGGGTCTTGTTGCCCTGAAAGATGCTACAAATGAGAGCTGCTAGAGGATGGTGATTCAGAGTCTCTCTTCAAGATTCTTTTTTGATTAGCTGTTCTTTTGATGCAGATATGCAGTTGGTCTTATTTGTTGCTAATCCAAGACACAGGTCAAAGATGGCCCCAATTTTTTACGCAAGGAAGAAGTTAATTTTGTGTATGAATCATATTGTACATGAAATTCTCTGATGTATATGGCTATATTAGATTCCTTTTATAAAGTCCTTGTTCTCTTCCTGTATATGGGATGCCAAGTTGTATATGAGATGTCATATTGTATATGGGATGCCATGTTGGGATGTTATGCTGTATATGGGATGTCATGTTGGGATGCTCGGGTAAATGCAGATTTTGTAAATGGGGAAACTAATAGTTGATGCTCTGTAATTAGGGGTCCTAGACTGTCTCAAGCTGAAGCAGTAACTCATATGTAAGCAGTGTTATGAACTCTGTTATTTCCACTATATCTAATATAAAAAGAAGGATTCTTTGGCGGGAATTGGATGCATATTGGCTAGGGATTGACCCTAAAGTTGAGCGCCATTGTCCTAAGGAGAAGCGACCAGCTTTTGTGGGCAAGTTTTGGATGGCTGAGGATGTTAGGGTTTGATGATATTTTCTGATTTGTAGCAGCAGTAGATCAGATCTGTCCGCTTTAGTTGGTGAAGTGATTTTGGTACAAGGATTCCACATTTGTGTTAGGGTTTTGCCCTATTGCGAAGCACCATTACTTGGTGATACTTTGGAGGGTTGTTGTTGCTTCTTGGCGTGATTAGTCATTATCTTGGAGCAGCAGACCTATGCACTTCAGGGGAGCAGCTACCTTGGTGTTTTGAGTTGTCTTGTTCCTAGGATTTCATGCCCCAATTGGAGCACCACATCTTGGAAGATATTTGTTATCATTTTGCGGGTCATTTTTCTATTGTGTTTGGTATGTATCAACCTAATGTTAGGTCTGAATTATAACAACAGAGGTCTGAGTTGTAATAGGGCATGTTTAAGCCTATTTTGTGATGTAATTGCATGTTCAGCAGTTCTGATGTATAATATCAGTTTGAGCCAATAAAAATCAGACATGTTTCATGTTTATGTTTGTCATTCGATGTCATATATTGCTGGTTGTGTTTGTGATTGAAAGAGGTAATCATAAGGGTTCATTATTGCTTCATTATTTGAGCATTTGTTGGCATATATGTTCGCTGTTCTTGTTTGTTTGAAATCAGAAAAATCAGATCAAAATTCTAGGGTTTTGAGCAGAAAATAAAAGTGCAGAAAATTAGGGCAGAATTCTGAGTTTTGTAGTTAGATTTCTAGGGAAAATCCTAGTTGAGATATTTCAGTGGTATCAAAGCCATGTATCTTGCCAGCCTGTTGGGTATGTAATTCAAAAAGTTTTGGAGTTATGAGAACACATAGGGTTGATGATGTAAAGGTTGCTTGTGAAGAGTACTATACACTTCCACGACATGTTAGAGATGAGTTGTCCTTGAATCAATACCTGAATCAGCGAAAGGACATGAAGGGAGCAAAGTAGGAACAAAGACCACAGAAGCACCGTGAGAGTCCAAGGAGACATGAGCAGCCAAGTGTTGAAAACATCTTGCAACAAATGATGCAAAGTGTTATGCAGTCACAACAATAGTTGCTTACATCCATTGGTCACATGTCACAAAACAAAAGTTTGAGGAAAGGAAAAGAAAAATCAGAAGTTGTCCAAGAAATCGTTTAGAAGAACGAAGAATTGCTTCCTTGTGATTTACAGCCTACAGGTGATCCTAAGAAGAGCAAAAATCAGTTGAGGAGAGAACATCGTTGCTTCACATGCCTAGAAGTTTGGACACCTACTCATACACGTGGAAGCCCTATAGAAGATGAAGCCACAAGTTCACTTCAACCCTATGAGGACAAGGACGAAGAAGAGTTACCTATTGAAGTCAGAAGTGAAGAGCACATGACACTTCGAGATGGGTACAAGATTGAAGGAGATTATTAAGCCAATCTTAAACCATGTTAATTGTACCGTACAATTGCCTATGGTGAGCTGACTGTAAAGTCAAGTATGTCTATGTGCCAATTGCACAGATGAATATCATGTATTTATAATGATCCTGTTGGACAGCAATATTCTTTTTCTACATTTTTATAACTTGAACATTGTGTTACATGCTTGGTTACATCCTGGATTTTGTTCAACATGTGGGATGTTCTATTTCTATTACATGAAAGGATTTGCTATATTGAACATGTGGACAAAAATAAAGGAAGTTTGAGAATACAAATAGGGAGACTAGGAGTTGGATAACACAGCAGAATAGTTTGGATCAGAAACCAATTAAAATAGATGATATTGTGCTTTGGTGGATTAACAGATGAATGCATTTGGTATTAGTGGAAGGGCTTTCGAGTCCAATAGATTGCCTAATCTTCCTCACAAATTTCCTTGTCCAAACAAGGGCCTTTTTATTCTAGTTTATGCATGGAATTGTTACTAACGTGAACTCTTTCTTTGCATGGGGTTGAATCTATGCAACAATAGTTGTGGATAACTTGGATCTTTTTTTCTTCTATTCTTTATGCCATTGTGGAATCGAAGTATGTAATGATGGTGGAAGAAATGAGCATTACATATTTTCCTAGAATAATTTTTCTAATGAATATCTCAATACTTGAAAATCAGCCCCAGAAACTATCTGATTATAAATTTTCAATATCTTTTTCACTGTTTTTATTTAGGTTGTTTGGATTGATGCATTAGAGAACGTTCATGTACACAGTTTTCTTTGAATCCTTAGAATGGCCATTTAATATTTCTAATGAGGAGTACTGAATTTCAGGTAATACCAAAGATTTGTATGGACCTTGCTGAGCTTCAGGATACTTACATTTTGCAAGGTATTTAACATTCTGATTTGATGTTTTTTCATGAGATTTATTTTCATGAGGTAGCTGGATTTTATCTTCTCTTTTTATCTGTCCTCATTGAGAAGATTTGTTGTTTCGATTTCATGATATAAATCTTGTGAGGTAGTTGGGTGGATATGTTTTATTTGGACAGGTGATTACGACCTGAAGGTTATGCGGCAAGAATATTATATCTCACAACAGAAGAGGGTAATATTTTTTTGTTTTCTTGAAGCTTCCATGGTTAATGGGATTTGGTATGCCTTTAGAAATACACATGCTTTTTGAATTGTTAACCAGGTTGAAAATAAGAAATTGTTCTTATATTTTTATAGTTTATTGCTTCTTATAATCAACTTTAAACATTTCCGTCTTATGATACAATAAACAATATTGGCCAAGCACATGCGTCTAGCAGGGATACATAGGAAATGGCTAAATAATTACTGTTTATATCATTTGCAATGATGAGTTCTAAACAGAAAGTGCATAACTTTGTTGTAAAACAAACCATTTAGACTCATTGTTTGATAATAAATTTATATTTGATTCTTACAAACATTCATCTTTGACATGCACTTTGGCTTCTTCAGTATGAGATAATTTATTTTGGTAGTTTTTCCTCTTAGTGATTCTTTCGTTAGTTTTAGGTTATGGAAGGTAATCCTCATTTCCGTGCTGTTGAGTAACTTGGCTGTTATTGTATGGGCAGACTTTGTAAGGTAGTTTTCAAGGTTGCTCACTTGCAGATGAATAGAACAATTAAAAAATATCTTACATAATACCAGCTCAATAATTTCAGGAAATCTTTGCTATGATACATAAATTATATTCTTTCCGTAGATGTATATTTATAATCAATGTTACTTGTTTGGTTTCGGGTATGCTAGTATGGAATTTTTTTGGGGGGATTGAGTTTATTTTGGCTTTACCCGTGCAAAAGACATAAAAATCATAAATATATACATATTTGTATCCAAAAGGAATTATGTTTAGAATACTGCATAGCATCCATGTAATAAACAAAAGCACCATAAAAATTAAAAATACTACTTTAGCATTAGATGGGTCTACATAAAGATCATCATGCTCACCATCATTAACTTTAGATGATGTAGGTAAATTAGAAAAACGACAAGGTATGCCGCTATCACTCACATTTAAAGTATGCTAGCTATTTGACTTCGCAAAAAATAAGATTGTTGGGCAATGGAAACATCCGAGCCAGTATGATTTGGTTCCATATCCTAGAGCTTTGTTGCCCCTTGTAGTTATTTTGTTTGTGCAATGGAATGTGCATGCACTAATTTATTTTCCTTTTTTGACACGAATTGGATGATCTAGGTAAATTAGATAAACCACAAGGTATGCCACTAGCACTCACATTTAAAGTATTGTAGCTATTTGACTTTACAAAAAATAAGATTGTTGGGCAATGGAAGCATCCAAGCTAGTATGATTTGTTTCCACATCCTAGAGCTTTGCTGCCCCTTGTAGTTATTTTGTTTGTGCAATGCAATGTGCATGCACTAATTTATTTGCCTTTTTGGATATGAGTTTGTAGTGTTTTATTGAGTGGATGGAGGAGTCTGAACTCCAATTCTGCTCAGCTGAAGACAAATTGGCAACCTATTGAGGCAAAGTTAGAGAGTTAGAGCTATAAAATTATAAATGAAAAATCAAACTTGAAAAAAACTATTTTAAAAAATGAAAATGAATTTAAATCTAGAGAGTTCCAGATTAAAAATGTAAAAATTACAATAAAACTTTGATTGCGACGGGCCACAGGTGTTGAAATGTTTGGCCACAGAGGTACTGCCAATCACAAGCACCCTTCTTATACTTGTCATGAAGAGTGGAAATACTTTGACCATATGAATGCACAGTTTCAGCAAACTCATTCATGACCTCCAAATCAAGATCAAGGAACAATCTAGCCAATGATATCTTCATAACTTTTTTCTTGTGGGCACACTTTGCTTCACACAACCCACACTTTGCTCCTTTGCCTAATTGTATTGCTCCTTGCCTATTCATTGCATGTGTGCATTTGCTCCTAAGGAAAAATCTACTCATGCGTTCTTTGTTCTATCACAATTTGTACGACTCCATCATGATTTGCATTTTTTGTCACAATTTGCATCATATTTTTTTCACATTTTGCAAGGCACTTTTTGTTGTGATGAGCATGGTCTTTTTGTTGTGATTTGTAGTGTATTTTAATTGCAATTTGCAAGATCGTAGTGCTCATCGCAATTTGTAGATTTTGATGGGCATGAAGCTTTCATTTTTCATTTCCCACAAAGCTGGTTGTGTGTCTCTGCACTGCTTTGCTGTGTGTGGCTTTTTTCCACACACAATTCTGATGCTTGTAGTTCCTAGAGTTTCTATCACATTTTGTAAGGTACTTTCTATTGGGATTAGTAGGGCATTTTCATGTGATTTTAGGGTATTTTTATTGCAATTTGCAAGGTCACCATGTTCATTGCAATTTGTAGATTTTTGTTGGGCATGAAGCTTTCTTTTTTCATTTCCCACAGTTTGTTGTAGGTAGCAGGCAACCCTTTGCTGTGTGTGTCTTTTTGCCATACACAACTGTGATGCTTGTAGTTTTCTAATTGCGGGTCATGGAATTTCCTTCAATAGATAAATCTAAAAATTCCTACTTTCTGAAGGCATTGTCACTTCAAAACAATTACTCTAGTCTTAGTTGAAGAATATGTAGGATCCAAATTCTAGGCCATGAATTGAGGGGGTTGATTTTATCGTTTCAAATAGAGCTATAGGAAAAGGATGATATCATGGCCAATTCGTTGACTACAATCACCTAAATTGAATAGGTTCAAGCCACCATCCATGATTCCTCTTGCTTCTGATAGCTTACGAAAGTGGTTTCTGAAATTTAGAATAAAGAATAAGAGGATTACCTATTATGAACATCCTAGAAAAGAGACAACCCAAGCCTGTGGTTGTAGGTAGACCGATTTGTAGTTACTTAGGTTATATGTTAGAACTTGCTTCTAAGCTTCTTCATTTCTTTTGTTCTCGATCCTCCTTAAGCAAAAGTTCCATTTTCTTGGTTCTCTTTCTCTTCTCTATGATCTTAGTGATAAAGTCTTTCCTTCTGATTGTATTCTTTTTAATTTTGATGTAGAGTCACTTTATCCTAGTATCCCCACAATTGAAGGTCTTCTTGCCCTTCGTAGTATGGTATTAGAGTATTTTGAGTTAAAAAATATGGATCGTAGTCTTATTGACATGATTATGAGCCTTGCCGAACTTGTCCTTCAAGAACACTACTTAGAGTTTGATGGTGTCTTCTACAAGTAGATTCGGGGTACTGCCATGGGTAATAATTTTGTTGCAGTTTATGCTTGCCTCTTCTTGTGTCATCTTGAACGACAACTTTTGAATAAGTTTCATTCTCCATGTCTTGCTTATTATAGGTGGTTTATTGATGATGCCCTAGTTGTTTGGACTGGTGACAAGACCTCACTATTTGATTTCTTGCAACAGTATTAGAGATTCTATCTTGAAATCAAGATCACTTCGACAGTCTCCACCTCCTCGGTTGATCTTCTTGATATCAATTTCTTCAAATGTGAGCATTTCTGAAACTTTGGTGTCCTTGACACCATAAGCTTTCACAAACCTTTGAATGCCTATCAGTATATTCCCTTTTAGTCTTGGCATCCTACTCAGCAAAAGAAATCCTTTATTATTAGTGAGCTCAAGAGGTATCTTCTTTGAGAGTTTGTCCCCTCTGGTTTCACTAGTCTTAGGAGATTGCTTTATTCTTGGCTTTGAGTGAGATGTTACCCTAAGAGGTTTTTGCTATCTTGTTTCAACAAAGTTTATTTAAAGGATAAGCTAGTGCTTCTCCATTGAATGTTTAGCGGCGTTTAAAAGAGAAAGGGAGCCCCCCTTGTTCTTAAGATTAACTATAGTTCATCTGCTAGGGCTTTAAACTTGGGGGTTTCCCTAAACCCTACACTTCATTGGCTTTGCCAAGAAGTCCCTGCACTGCATCATATTCCACACCCAAGAATTTGTTGGTAGAATACTTAGAAATTAGGTTCCTTTCTTTTGCACAATAGATTCCTCTTAGGGTCTTAGCTTTTCGTATCATTTTTGACGAAATCTAACAGTTATTGTTGTTGAAAAATGCCTCCTTTGGCCTAAAAACCGAGGGTTACCATTATTCAATGACTCTTTTTGTAATCGTTTTACTTTCGTTTTGGTCATGGGCATAGTTTGCCTAATTGCTTTTGGCTCTTTGGGAAACATCTTAATTATTTAATAACTTTTAAAGTTTTATATTTTATATTTTATTATTTAATTATTTTTTATTATTCCCAAATTTTAAAATATTTAATTATTTTAAATATCTTTATATTTTTAATTATTTCTAATTATTTTAATCTTTATAAAGTTTAATTTTAAAAGTTTAAATTCTAAATTTAAATTTTACTATATTTTAAACTTT
The DNA here is from genome assembly GCA_007258455.2 of Sequoia sempervirens. Classification (NCBI taxonomy): domain Eukaryota; kingdom Viridiplantae; phylum Streptophyta; class Pinopsida; order Cupressales; family Cupressaceae; genus Sequoia; species Sequoia sempervirens. Next base: position 11,377 of record VDFB02248706.1, on the reverse strand, counting down.
ATAAAGGGGTTTAATATTAATCGCCCCCCTTTATTAAGGGGAGTAACCATATTATATGGTCGTCCCTCCTTAACAAAGAGGTGCGACCATTATATGGTTGCTCCTCTTGAACAAAGGGGTGTGACTATTCTAAGCCGACCCCTCTTATGAGGTTCGATGCTTCCTTAATGATCAACTCCCTTTTAGGGAGTCAAAGGCTATATAAAGCCTCCCTCCATTTTTTTCATAATTCAAACTCAAAAAATCTGCTCCAAAATACCTTCAGTCTAACTAATGAGGGGTATTTATCCCCGAAACATGTTTTAGATAGTTTTGGAGATTTTGATTTTGCGAAGTTTTATGAAGAATTGTGGATTGTGAAGCCATTCAACCATTTCAAGCTCTCTTCAACATTTAAAGTATTCAAGTATTCTAAAGCATTTAAGAAAAACGCTTTCAGGTATATTGCATTTTTTTCTATTATAATTCTTTCTAGATTAGCTGCCAATGATCTTGTAAATTTTTAGAACACTTATATTTTTTAAAACACTAAATCCTACATAGAACCCAACATTCATATCGTGCAACATAGGCGTTGGAGGGTATGGAGGCCAGTCAGTATAAGGAGTTGGTGAGTTAATAATTTCAGTTGCTTCAATCGTTTACAAAAGTGTCTATTTAACCTGTGTCCAAGAGTGTCAGAAGTACATTGCCAGAGAGACATGGCTGCCAGTAGTAGCAAAGGCAAGCATGTAATGTCCCCTTCTAGCTGATATCAATTGTCAGAGGAGATTAGCCTATAATTATGACCCTCGTAGGCTAATGAGGATGGTTAGAGGGTCTCCTGGGGTTTGCATCATCTCCAGTGCTCAGTGGCATTCAGTTTTGGCTTTCGTTTGGCGTTCACAGGGCTCCGTATGCATTACTTACTATTTATAGTAAGTCAGAGTTACATTGACGGGGACCCTTACTATTTTTAGTAAGGCGTGTGGTCATATGCAGTTTCCTCAGCTTAGCACCCAGTTCAGACGACATTCAAAGATGTTGAATATTTATGGAGTTATTAATGTTAATTTGGCTCAAATAAACATTAATTAATTAAAAAGATATATTATTAAGTTAAACTTAATAATTGAGGGTCTAGGCGTCATAAGGAAGGGGCTATTTATTTAATTAATTTATTGGGCGCCCACTCCAAAGTATTTATTGAAATATTAAAAGGATGAAAGAAAATAATATTTAATGATATTAATTATACCTTTTTGAGAAATTCATCTTTCTCAAGAGAGCTTATATATTTTCCATTGGAGTCATTTTATTATTGACAGATTGAGCATTGGTGTTGATGAGTTTTGTCTGAGAGAGGAAGCCAAGGGTTTTTGAATCAGTTTGCCATTGGAGAACGTTCACTCTCCATTGTTGTAGCCATTTGAGGTGGTGAAATATCCACTGAATTTGGTATTTGGGGAGAGCTTCATACAGAGGTTCTATTTGTGCTTAAAAGTGAGGAATTTCATCTGGGGTTCAAAGGATTGAAAGGGATATCTATAGCAGACCTAGAGATTCTTTCTTGGCAGCCATTCTATACAAGATTTTAAATGTTTAATTGCTGCTATAGTAACGCATGAACAGTAACGAGTGAATAGTAGCACATGAACAATAACACGTGAACAGTAACGCGGGAACAATAACTCTACAGGGTTTGAGCTTATTGGTGTATTTTATGCAAGTTTGGAAGGGTTTCATTGAAGATTGTTAGAGTATATCATCTGCTGTTCTAGATTTTTGTTGTATGCACACAGCTGGGCAGATTTGAGGCACGATTCAGCTTGCAATCTGCTTATATTATCTCATGTGATTATTTCCCAGCCTAGGCGTGTTCCTTCTTGGCCAAAGTGCTACCTTCTTTGGGCTTCTTTCTTCATTAATCTGGCCATGAGAGGAGTTTGAAGCATTGTGAAGGGTTTTGAGAATGGAGAACAAAGAATTTGTTGCAGATCGATTTCATTATCAGAATTTCATGTATTCAAGCTTTGGACCATCGGGTATGCTAAGTTGAAGAAATTAAGCATTGTGTACCTTCTTATTTATGAATACATACATTCTTATTTATGAATACAATCATTTGCAGCTCTATATCATTTTAAGTTTGTTTCAGACCATTGTATTTTCTTGTATAGTATAGTTCTTGCTTGGCATTTTGTTGAAACAAACAAACAATATCATATATTGTTGAAAATACCAAGAAAAAAGCATAAACCCTCAAAACACAAAATTGCAAAACAAGCAAAAACAATCAGTCCCTGCAATCAAGAGAAGACGAGTTCTTACAAAGTGGCCAACACCTTTCGGACCTCGCATTGCATCGGGGAAAATGGTGAAGGGAAAGGATGATGACATTGTCACAACAGATAGCATCACCTAGGATAGTCTTAGCAGGAGTGAGTGCCGATCATGGTGGCTTTGAACACAAGACAATCACGTTCTAAAAACAACACTTCAACACGCACAGGTGGATAAGGCTGCCCAATTTCCATTCTTTAATTCTTAATAGTTTGAGTTGTATTTGTGCCAGATGATAGTGCAATATAATTGACACTCCCACAAGTCAGTGATTGACTACATAGGGTGCCTCGTGACTATATCCTTTGCGCCTGTCGAATTCACTAGGGTATTTGGGATACCTTTGAGAGGATCATCAACATCCAAACCTACAGGGAAGATGTCTTGACAATAGGAGAAGGATAGTATTTGGAGTGCGCGTAATAGAGGCCTGAGGAAGAATTTCCTCGCCATTCCGAAGTTGAAATGTGTCTTGGACTTGATCAAGTGTAGACCCACATGAGGTAGCTGAGTGTTGGAAATTGAAATGTGGATGATTACTCTCATGGTTGGACTGAGTATGGGAAGAGTGTATAATTGGGCAAGTATACTCTCAGAGAGGATACAAAAATTCCTATGTTTGAAGCACAAAGCCTTCTACATGACTCGACACTCCATTGGAATCCTATTGGACGCCATCTACACATAGGTACCATCCGACAAGTGGGGTGGATTCTAGCTCGTAGGCCAATTGGACATGTCATGCCCAACTATGTTCTATGTGGCCAACTTGGGGGTGTAATCAATGGGAGAGGAGGCACCTTAGCCAACGAAACTATCGACAAAGAAGAGAAAAGCGAGGGATACTTCGCCTACCTTGCTGAGTAGAGACGACTATGAGAACATAGAGTTATCTTCCTCCATAGAGATGAGTGCAGAGGAGGTTTCACTCGCAAGAGAGGCAAGCTCTTAGGAGGACATAGAGGAGGCTATTCCAATGCAACCAACTATCACAGTACAACCAACCATCTTAGTGCAGCCAGTGCCTGCTGCTACAGTACCTGTTAGAACTTCATGGCACCACTACTAGCACTAGTAGCACGGCCGACACCAGTAGCACCACCATTAGTGGTGTCACCTTTAGTTGAGGATGACACTGAAGTGGATGTGGGGATCGACAAATGGCTTGGGTTGATTGGGGTAGCAGCAGATGCCCCTCCAAGAAAGTCTCAAGGATTATTGGCCGAAAGCACAAAGTCACCACATGAGCGAGAGTCAGTAGACATGCCAATTGACACCTAGACAGGTCTTGCAGAGCAGTCACAACAAGCCTCACTAGCCACAAACATTGCCATGGTGGTAGTGCTAGAGACACACCCACGACCACATTTGGTAGAGTAAGGAGAGGAGTTGAGTGAGGATGAGTCCAAGGGGGGGGTATTCATTGAGATTGGTTGGTCGGATGCATATGATCCCCTTGGCACAATACAAAGGTACCTTGGGGAGCTTTAGTCCACGGCGAGGGTGATGTATGATGTAGGGGAGATATCTTGGCAGCTAGACATTGGGCAAGATCCGTTGGTTGCACAGGAGGGGGAGAGGATCTTGGCCTTCATGCAAGATGGATGTGAAGGAGAATTTTTCAGATGCTTCATATCACAGGGATGGCTGGGAGTGGAGACGACTGAGATGTTGACAACCCGACATCCTCTGAGACCTACAATTGGACGAAGGCATGGTAGAGTTCTCTAAAGCCTTCACAGGATGGAACTCTGCTACCAAGTTTTTTTTTCTGAGGTTGCATTGAACCATGGCTTCCATTGAGGAGGCCACACAGTTGAGAGATAGAGCTCTGTCACAGGCCAAGGCTATATGGGTAGAGCTAGTTGATCATATCTGGAAGTCTCAAGAGCAATTTGCTCAAGCGACAGAAGTAGATCATGGTCGGGTCACAATAATCGAGCAAATGGTAGTAGAGAGAGACAAACGATTAAGAGAGATGCTTAGCTAACTGAGAGGGATGGAGAGTTACAAGTGAAGGTGAAGGAGGCAAAGAAGATGATGACTCAACTACATGAGAGAGAGCAGGAGCTAGAGAAGTTGAAGAAACAATTGACTGAGTCTATTCATCTAGCCGAAATTGCCTGGGGCAAGAATTGGTGGCTAACCAGAGGCTCCAATGTCTTCGCCAACAACACTCGATGATATCTACACCCAAGTCTTTAGGACCCCCAGGGATGTCTTCTCAACCTCCCTCCTCTTAGTGATCACTTTTGTATGTACAATCCCCAATTTTGTTGTGTCATGTGGAAGACGACTGTCTTTTGGGGGGGAATTGATGTAGCCAGCTGAAAGTTAATTGAATATGTTTTAGTTAGGTAAGTGATAAATAAATAGTTATGTTTTGTATTCACGTATTAGTCCCCGATGGTTATAGTTGGTTGATACTTACCGAGAGTTGGTAGTCTTAACCAACATCAGTCTATTATTTATATGTACTTGTTCATAGTTGAGGATTTCCTGTTAAGATTTTTCATGTGCTTATTGCATATCTGTGAATGAATGTGAATAAAGCTATATCTTTTGAAACATGGTTGCTATGTTATTTCCATTTACTTTGCAAATCATTCAAAGTAGAATAAGCGAGTAAAGAATGGTTTCACTCTCACTTGCACTAGGAAAATATTTGACTTGGGCATCTAGTTGGGTGAGTATGAGCTTTGAGATGACTTCTATGTGGTGAGCATAGGAGATATGAATATGGTCCTTGGTATTCAGTGGCTTTGTTCCATTGGGGAGTTTTAGATGAATTTACAAACTATGGAAATGAAGTTTGATGCAGAAGGCAAAAAGATTACACTTAGAGGTATATCAAATGATGGGCCACATATAGTCTTTTTCAAGAGGATGGAGATGCTTATTAGACAAGACCAAGTAGAGTGGGTAGTAGAATATATTATCATGCCTAAAGTTACAAAGCAGCCAAAGAGAGTCTATCATGATGATGCAGAGGTCTTGATGTCTAAGCACAACGTAGTTTTTAGGAGCATACCTCCAAGGATACCTCCTAATAGGGGCATGGAGTGTGCCATAGAGCTTGAGGAGAGGTCAAAATCGGTGACTACTACACCTTATAGACATCCTAAGGGACATAAGGATGAAACAGAAAAGCCAATTAAGGAGCTGATTGATATGGGGCATATTAGACCAAGAAAGATTCGTTTCACTTCTTCTGTGGTGTTTACTAAGGAGAAGGATGAATCAATGCACATGTGTATGGATTATAGGGCATTAAACATGAAAACAATAAAAAACAAGTATATTATTCCTTTGATAGATGAGTTGATTGATGAGCTGCATGGAGCTTGCTATTCTTTTAAAATTGATTTGAGTTTAGGTTACCATTAGATATGGGTTGGAGAGGAGGATATGGAGAAGACAACATTTAGGTGCCATTATAGTCATTTTGAGTTTTTGTTAATGCCCTTTGGCTTAACCAATGCCCCAACTACTTTTCAATCCTGTATGAACAAGGTGTTTTGTAATCAGCTTAGGAAGTATGTCCTTATATTTTTAGATGATATCTTAATCTTCAACAAAACTTGGGAGGAGCATTTTAAACATTTGGATGAGGTGTTGAGTATTTTGTAGAGGTAATCACTTTATGCGAAGGAAAGTAAATGCGAATTTGGGTTGACAGAGCTTCTTTTCCTTGGCCATATTATTAGCTCCAAGGGTGTTAGAGTTGATCCTGGAAAGGTCAAAGCGATTGTTGATTGGCCTCCACCCACGAATCTCTCACAACTTAAGGGATTCTTCGGTTTATGTGGGTTCTACAGGAGTTTTGTCAAGGGTTTTTCAAAGGTAGTAGCAGCTCTTACAGACTTGACTAAGAAGGGGCCTTTCAGTTGGTCAAATGTAACATAGCGATGCTTTGACCATTTCAAACAGATCTTGTTGCATCCAAAGTTGAAATTGCTTGGGGATAAGCAATTCTAGGGAGGAAGGACTATAATGTCCCCTCTTGATCTATAGTGATAATGTATTATTTTAATTTAACGCTAATGTTTTAAGTTAAATTTATTATTTAACTTAGCATTGATTAAAATATTATTAAAAAAGGGTGTCACAATTGTTGGAAATATTGTTATTGATGTCAAAGGCATATAATAGATTGTTAGAATGTTGTCATTGATGTCAAAGGTGTGAAGATGAAGTTATCATTGATATCAAAGGGAAATGAATATCACAATGCCATTATGTATGACAATAGAAGAAGAGCCAGATGTTGCATATAATGATGATTGGTGGATGCAAAGAACAGATTTAGAAAATTCGAAAGGGTGAAGAACATTCAATATAATAGAGACTTGAATATTGCTATGGCCATTGTACATAAGAGGAATCATATTATAATGCTTAGACTATCAACTCTAAGATTCAATCTAGTGATGAAGTGTCAACAAAAAAGAGAGGAGTCTAGTGTAATGGACAAGTGGCGTGATGATAACAGGGATCTCAAAGGAAAGAACTCAAAATAAATTTAAAATCAGTAGTCATACATGCTGGTCGACCTTTGATATATGTCTAAAGGCATATGAATATATATAAAATAGATAATATCACCTAAGTCAAGAATAATAAATGAGAAAGATTTCAACAAAGGCCACGAGCTGGATAACAAAGCATATAAGACAAAATAAAGAAAAAGGCCAAGTCATATAAGACAAAAGAGAAGTGATGACAAAAAGAGGCAGCGATTCATTTAAATCTTGAAAAGCAGCGATTAATATGTGTAAGGCAGCGCACCCATATAAAGGCAAAATTATATCATTTAAAGGTGGTATGTGGTTATGTGTAAAAGGGAATCAATTAAAAATAAATTTAGTTATGTATTGTTGAAGTCGACCCTTTAAGAAGAGTGTTGATCCTTGAATAGTCACCTTTTAGTAAAGTCGTCCCTTCTCATTTTAAACTCACCTCTCTTGGGCATTTTACATGATATAAAAGAGATAAGATGGAGAGTAAGAAAAGTATGTAACTCAATGGAATATCATTCGATGTAAAAGCATATGTAAGGCAGTTTTACAAGTAGATTCAATTCTGATTTATTACAGCATAGCAGAGACAAATATGAAGAATATTGCAGACGTGTGAAGGTCACCCCTTGTGATGTCCCCTTTTTCGGCATGATCATGTTTGATGGTGGTTAGCCTATTTCTCAGACTCTCGTAGGCTAACAGGTTAGGTTAGAGGGTCAGTGGTACTTTCTGGAGAGTTTGATCGTTCTGGTTTTCAGAGCCCAGTGACTGGTTCACAGCAGGCGTTGGCAGTGCAGGAGTCGATAGCTTCTGACGGCACAGGAATATTCTGAGTTTTGAGCAAGTTATGAATTTTTAAGTGATTGAGTTAATTATTTAACTTAATGCCTTTTATTAAAGTCACATTGACTTTAATATATTTTATATCACTTAAAATGATCAAAAAGGAGATTTAATATTTTAATGACTTAAAATATTAAAAGTGCGCTCAAGTATTAAATGGGAACTATTGAAAAGGTCTTATTAAAATATTAAAAGATTTTAATGATTGAAAAGGGCGTACTTTCTTGAAATGCGTGCCAATTAGGTATAAAGCATTTCTCTGGCAAATGAAACTCATCTTTTGACTATTTCAATTTGCCTTGTGCTATTTTCTCCTGTGCATTCTCTTGTGACCAGGGTTTGAACATTTGTCCATTGAGGAACGATAACTCTTCAGTGTTGAGTGCTTTTGAGGCTGTGAAAGATCAGCTGAATCAGTACAGTTGAGAGCTTCACACAGAGGTTCTATAGTTGCAGACAGAGATTATATATATACAGTTGTTTGTTCTTTGCAATAAATGAGGGTTTCTTCTTGGTGGCGCATCCTCCTTCAGAGTCAGAGGCCTCCAGCAGAGTTTCTTTACATTCTTTCCTTGGCCGTACATTTACCTTGGTTTTTGTGCCTCTCTGGAAAAGGCGTGTGAAGGGTTTTAGAGAAACGCCTTCCTTTTTGATCATTTCAGTGCTTCTTCTTTGGCGTCCAGCATTTCTAAGGCATTGTATCCAGTTTCTGAGCAGGAGAAATGAGTTCTGGAGATCTGGCGTGCTCATATGCTTGATTTCACCTTTTTCGGCTGTAGATCTGGCAACTTCTTTATTTAAATAATCTGGAGCTATTTTGGTATGTGTATCACTTGCATTCTATTTGTCTCTATATAATAATGCAATCTACACTCTCTTTCTGAAGCGAATAGTGTTAATTTTCATTTTATGAGCAAATATGATGTGCGCCCCTTCTCTTTTGTCTATTAAGAATTCTCTAAAAAACTTAAAATACACCTAAAGACTTAAGAAAATTGGGGTTTGAGGTTGAGAGCCAGCAGGGCTCATCACACCCCTCTAGGGTGAAAAAGCATTTAGTGTGGTATATATTCAAGTTGTGTGAAGAATATAATAGCAGATCCAAAGCAGATTGTTAAGGCAGACTAGCTGCAGACCTGATGAAAATTTATGAGCAATGTTTAAGGAGATTTATATGCAGACCTATTGCTGATTTGTAGCAGACTTTTAAGGTGACCATATAGCAGACTTAAAGATGATTTTGAAAAAGGCTTAAAGCAGATTTATGAGATCCTTTTGATTTCATTTTTGTGAAGATGTTCAAGGTGAACTTATGTAATGTCCCCATTTTCGCGAGCATCAGAGTTTGGAGGATTAGCCTATCATTTGACCCTCGTAGGTGAATGGAGTTGTTCAGAGGGTCTTGTTTGGCAGTTATCTGGTTGCCTTATCCTTCAGAGTAGAGTTTGGTTTAGGTTGGCCTTCGTTTGGTGATTTAGGACTCAGTTTCACACACTTACTATTTATAGTAAGTCAGTAGAACGGGAGAGTCTAGTATTTTTAATTATAGTAAGGCACCTGGACGTGTGATAATTTCAATGTTGATCTCAGTTGTTAGTCGGCTTGGCGAAATAAGAATAAATGTGCAAGCTATATTATTTAATTATTATTAAAGGTGACTTTAATAATAATTAATCATTAAAAGTATATTATAAGTTTATATTAAAGGGGCCATTTAAGGACTAAAAATGCATTTAAATAATAATTAAATTGGGCGCCCACTTTGAGGAATTATTTTATAAGGTCTAAATGCACATTTAATATTATTTTAATGAGTGAAAATGAAGCTTCTAGATGTTCAACTTCTTCTTGAGAAATTATAAAAGGGATCAATCGAGGCTATTGTATTCATCCAAGATATTGATATTGAACTTTTGAAGAACTTTGCTGTGGAGACGAAGAAACCTAGGGTTTCTGCAATTTCTACATTTATTGATCATTGGGAACAAAAACTCTCATTGATTGGCATAACTGAGGTTGTGAAAGATCTTCCAAAGGTTTGCCCATGGATTGGCTTCAGTAGTCAAACATTGTGCTTCATCGGATTTACAGAAGAGATTGAGAATAAAGGTTTCATCATCTTTTCAAGATCAGAAGATTGTTTCCGGTTGCAAAATTAGCTCAGGGAGAACTGAAAGATCACCAACCCGAATCTGATCTGATTTTCCTGAGTTTTGTCTTTTCAAAATCTTTGACTAATGAATAGGTAGGTTCTTGTTTTTGCTTTGTTTTTTGTATTTTTTTGATTTGTTTTTTTGGGAATTTTTGAGTTTTACCAACTATGAATGCAAATTTCTCTTGAGATACAAAGGAATTAAACTGAAATAAACTTTAAATTTTTCTGATTTCAAATAGCAATGCATAGAATGTTAAAATTAAAAATTTAGGAACACCATTCATCAACTAGTCATACTCGGAGTCCAATGCTAACTTGCAATTGAATTTTATTGATGAAATTCTAGTGAAATACAGGATTACAAATCAGATCTGCTCCTGCAATATTCTGTCCAAACCCTAGCAGCAACATAGATGGTACGACAACCCTTGAGGATGGAACGGCTAGCAAAATCAGTCACCAAAATCCATAAATCTGCTCTACAAATTGACAAGTCTGACCTCCAAAACCCTAGCTGTCTGCTACCAGCAAGTAGGATGTAAATATGTGATATTATTGGCCTAGGAGAGGTTCGATCTATCAATTGCTGCCTCTGTTCTGAAGAATTTTGATGATATAACACTGTTGCAAATTTAGATCTGAAAAATATCTACCTTAAACTCCTCCAATGAAGCCCAAACAAAGACCCAAAGTAGGCCCTCCTCAAAGGTGTATTGGGTTCTCGTCCAATTCACGATAGCCTTTGAGAGTTTTCGTTCCCAGAAGGCTGAAACATTGTTGAGACCCTTCTCCAGAGCTCCACATGCAAATGCTGATATGAAAAATGACAATAGAATGCCAAAATAGAAGCCCAAAATTCACTTTATAACCTCCCATGATCTTTTTTTATAAAAGATAATAAAATATTCCTCCTCAAGGGTTTATTCCTCATCAAAAGAAAGGGCCACTTTTTAAGAACAACTTTGTTTCACTGGGATGCGGACACTTTTCACTATTCACTTTATAATTCTTTGTTACTATTCACTTTTCACTATTCACTTTATAATTCTTTGTTACTAATCACTTTTATAATTCTCTTTTACTATTCACTTTTATTCGCCACAATCCCGATTTATAATCAAATTTAGCAGCTCTCCTTATCACATTTGAAGTGAAAGGAATCTTCTTTTTGAAATTTCTTCCTTTGGAATGCAGAGTATTTCTACTATACCCTCTGTATCTTTTGTTGCATTTCCTACACTTACAACTTTTACTACAAGTTTTCTTCTTAACTTGCTTGATGTTAACAAATCCCTTTGAACTATTTGTGGGAGGATTGCTGCAAAATTCTATTAGATTGCAGGTAGAATTAAATTCCTCTGCATTGGTATTGAGAGCTCCTAACAAATATTGTTTTTCTAACTTGTAGTCAAGAAAATCTTTGATTTTAGCAAATGTGCAGTTAGAAATTGTAGGTTTCTTATAATCTTCATCCCAATCACCAAATCCTGCAGAATAAACATCTTTTCTACCCATATTTAGATCTTTGACTATTTTA
>VDFB02248702.1:0-12201 GCA_007258455.2 Sequoia sempervirens | reverse complement strand
TGGTAGACATTGGGAGAGGGGGTTGGACAAGGTGGGTGAGGGTAGAGTTGGAAATGTAAAATTTTGAATAGTTTCACAAGTTTTTCATACCCTTGAGTTTCCAGAATAATCATCATCATATGCACAGGGCCTTCCATCATGACATTTTGCTTGTATTTTGCCTATATTTATCCCATATGGTCCATTGAGTTTGCATTCTTCACATTTTTGGTCCATATTTGCGTGATTCTATCAGGGTCTCCCTAACCCGTAATGCATTTTTTTTGCTAATATGTATCTACTATAGGTCTGTCGACAAGACTCCTTTGGTGTTACAGTGATCATATGTCATGTGCATTCACCATTCTGCAGGACTTTTTCACTATTTTGGTGACTAAAGGATCCCTATCAATGTGTGTGCTATTGTTGGAATAGGGTCAAAGTGAGATTGTTATGTCTTACCGACCCACAATAGAGAGGGAACATTTCGGTAGGAGTTTGGTCTTCAGTATATTGTTTCACTGAATGCTTTATGTCTCGCAGACCGGTGTATATGAAGATGCATCGGTGAGAGTTTTTCCTTCAATGAAATGTCTTGGCAAATTCGCCTAGTCTTACCGACCGCTGATAGGAAAATACATATCAGGAGGAGTTTAGGTTGTTTTAGCTAGACTAAATGATATTGAAATGAGGTCATAGCGAAGTATATATGTCTCACTGACAAAGCACATAGGGTTTCTATCGAATGGATTTCGGTGAGAGGTTGGTTGTGTTTCGGTGATCAAGTGTGAGTTTGGGGTGCTTTGGTATGACATAATATAATCTCCGAGAGGTCTCCCCAATAGTAGGAAGTTACAAGGACATACATGGGATAGAAGGCACACATCGGCAAGAAAAACCATATGTCACAGTGACCAAAATGTATCATGTGGAATTTTGGTAAAACAAAGGGTGATCTATATAGTGTCTCCCCGACAATGAATTGTCTTGGTGAGGGTGAATGAAAGATACATCTCAATGAGAGTATGCTTTTGTTTCAGTGACACATAAGATGGATGAAGAATTTCAGAAAGACATAGTATGCTATACGAGAGGTCTCCTTGATATCATAAAGTCACAGCGAAGCGGATGAAACGAGGGCACGTCTCAGTGAGAAAAATTATTATGTCTCAATGATTGAAACAAATATAACAAAAGAGAATCTCAGTGAAACATAAGGTGATCTGTGGGATATCTCCCTGACTTCCATGGGTCACAGTGAAACAAAAAGGGAGAAAATAATTCTTCTTGACTTCAGCATAACAAACAAAATGTTACATCGATACGTATAAAATGAAAGAATACATCTCAGGGAAATAAAAAGTGATCTATATGACATCTCCCCGACTTTGATAAGTCACGAAGAAACATAAAGAACTAGGGGACAACTAATTACTATACAATTGCCTTCGGCATGACCACTAGAATGTCTTGACAAATGTCTATTGATAATTAACAAAGTGCAAACATTGTGTCCAACATGTGAATGCTTGAATATAGTTGCAGGTCGACATGAGATGTGCTCAAATTCAGTGGTAGGCTGACATGGGATTTCAAAGTGATATGTTTTCCTGATACTGATGTATAAATATGCATTTTTGTGATTTTCAAATCAATGTCAGCTATTAGATTTTTAATATATAGTAGGTAGATGATGGATACAATAGAATAAATACTCTCAGATCAAAGACTATGATGCATGTTTTCAAAATGGAGGTATTTATGAAAGTCAATTGATGTTGCTGCACATTTCTGGTGTCAATTGTCTATTGAATTTAATGAAAGTATTGCTAAGCTATCTCCAAGATTGATACTTTCTGGCTGTTTAAATTGATATAACAAGTTTATATTCAATTCATCAGTGCACATTTTCTATATCTGTGTGATTAATTAATTGGTTCTTTCAAGCAAAGATTAAATCCTTTTAGTTGATCACATTAATTAGAGAGATTCATCTAGATTATTATAGTAGAGCTTAGTAGTCACAGTCTTGCATGTTTATACAAGTTGTAAACAAAATATGTGCTAGATAATTTGAGTTTTCTCTAGATAAGTGTTGCTCATCTTGATTTCATTTGACTCTGCATACCCAACAAGGCACTGGTCTCTGCATTTCATTAATTGGATTCATTTAGTTTCTTTACATTTGTTAATTGAATATTTTAGGATTTAGATAGGATATTTCTATTGCTACTTATACCAAGTTTGAATTCATTTGTTCACTTCCATCTGCCATTGTGGAAAAATCACTGCAAGAAGGATAATTATAAGTCAATTTTGCTTCATTCAAATAGGTACACCTGCCTAGGTCTTGTAGCACCTGAAGAGTAGAAGGACTAATTCATTTGACCTTGTTTGTTACCCTAAAGTGTATCAAGAGATTGGTAGCCTCTTGAGGCATCCTTCCTACATTTTTGAGAGCTAAAAAATTGGTGACTCTACTAGGGATACATTCAGAATCAGGTCCTTAATCATAGAGTCAGAAATCTTTATACAAACTCTGTCAGGAATAAGAAACATCAAGCATTTTCTCACTTTTAAGAAAGTGAGTGGTGACTCTGAAAGAAACATTGCATCTACTCAAACATGAATGGAAGAAGGTCTCAATATAGTGGAGGCTATACTGGAGCTCCTACTAGCAGCAGTAAGTGGACTCATAGGGATAACAAGGTTGATAGGGGTAAAAGGATAAATGAAGACATGTGCATGAAAAGCAAAGAAAAAGCAGCAAGAGCACATTGTGAAACATATGATTGCTATGATACATGGAAAGACAATTTGAGTGTAGAACTTTGTACCCCTGAAGAGAAAATAAATCCTTTTCATGATTTTCAAGAACAGGTCGAGTTTGAAGCTAGGCTCGAACCTGAATGAATCATCAATTAGCAAGATTATGATCTGAAAATGCGGGGGGAACAGAGTGGACCTATTGATCAAGAAGCTCCTCAAGATGATTATGAATCTCTAACTTATGAAGTCAAAGCATGGTTTGAATCTTAGAAAAGGGAGAGAGAGGAACAGGAGAAAGCCCAGATGATACAAGCGATGAGAGATTCCAAAGTTCAAAATTCTAGTTGCCAAAAATATATACCACCTCATAAGCAAGGTAATCATGGTCCTAGGCCTTCTTATCCATCTAAGTTTCCTCACAATTAGACAAGGAATCACTATGGACAGCCAAATCATCCACCTCATGTTCCCACACGATATACAAATACACAGCCACCTCATGGTCAACATTATATCCCACAGCAAAATGCACAATACAATAACCCTATGTACCAATATTAGTACCCACCTAACCCTCCCCCTCACCAACATACATCAATGATCAGACAGTTTGATTTAGTAGGTTTTCAATTATACCCTTATCCTATGGATAATAGCTGGAGAGGTTTGGTGCCTAAGTTTACAAGGAGTAATGCAATTACTACTGAAGAGAATTTAAGGAGTTTCAATGTTTTCATCCAAGACATAGATGTGCCATATGAATATTTACACATGAAGCTATTCATGATGTCACTTATTAAAGACGCTAGGGATTGGTTCAACAGCTTGCCAGCATTCTCAATTAATTCTCTCCAAAGATTCTAAGACTAATTCCTAGAGCAATATGGGAATCTAAATGCACCAGATGCTGCTCTTCATGAATTGATGCGAATAAAAAAAAATTAGAATGACTCAATTTATGATTTCAATCAAAAATTCAATAAATTGTAGAATAAAGTACCTCCTAGATCAAAGTAGCTAGATTCTATAGCATTGAGTGTCTATTTGAATGCATTTGATCCTAAAACAGGGTATGAACTAAGAAATAGATTTCTAAGAGATTTGGCTGAAGCACAGAAAATAGCACTGACAATTGAAAACAACAGGAAGGTTGCTGGGATAGTTAGTAAAAGAGACAACCCTAGGGCTCGTCAACAAAGAAAAAATTATTAGTACAGATAGGAGAATACATAAAAAAATGAGAGGATGAGGTTACATGATATGCCTTATAATATAGACTAGAAGGATGGAAAACCTATAATAGCTAGGCCAAGAAACAAAGAGACTCCTGATCCATTGAGGTAGAAGGGAACCTATATGGTTAGTAACAATTATTTTTGTGAAGCTTGTGATAAGCCACATTCCCCATACTATTGTGTTGTAGCCCAAAGGATGCAAGAAGAGGGAATTTTGATGGAAAACAATGGAGAAGATCACAAAATGTATTTGAATTCAAATACTTTTCACCATATTGAGGAAAGGTACTCATCTTTAGAAGATGAAGGTTATGAGTATGATGTTTCAAATCAAGGATATAATGTCCATATGGTTGAACAGTAGATCATTTTTTATTCTAAAGAAGATTATACAAAGCCACATTCAGTTGAGATGCTTGCTCAATGCAGTATGAGGAGACTCACCAAAGATGAAATAGAGAGACTAATTGTTGCTACAGTTGAGGAAGCAAAGAATAAATACTGGTTGAGAAATAGGACAATAAAAGAGAAGGAAGGTGTCCCTAAGGGAATCTTTATGAAGGATCATAAGGTGACACAAGGAACTGTGATGAAGTCAAAAAATAAACAGCATGATAAAAATGAATAGAAGTTTGTCCAAAAGGAAGAAGTGAAGGAATTACACAAAGAGATGCAAAAGCCTGACCAGCCTAGTAAAAAAGAGAAAAAAGGAGAAACATTTGAAGCAGAAGAAAATTCTTAAGGTGGAAGGCTCTTCTATTGACTTCACTCAGGCATTATCTCAGGTAAAAATGTCTATTCCACTACTCAAGATGATGAAAATTAAGGAATACAAAGATAGTGTTGTTCAATTGATAACAAATGGAAATGAAAAACATATGAATTCTAAAAATAGAGTAGCTATTAAATAAATCAATAGACAAGAGAAAGTAAATATCCTAGAGGTCTACTTGAGTGATGTGTTAACAACTCCCCCACAAGTTGATCCTTTTTTCACTACATTACTCATAAATAACAAATTGTTGAGGAATTTCATGATAGACTCTAGTGCTGCTATAAATATCATGCCAGTAGGAGTTATGAAGTAGCTTAGCATGTGGGTTGATACATATGAAGGCAAGTGCTATGCAATGGATAACCGACCTATTCCTTTGGTAGACATTATGAGAGATGTTGAAGTCAATTTGGCTACTTATCCACAGGTGGCATATAATATAGATATAATAGTGATTGATACTCCTCGATTTGGGATGCTTCTATCAAGACAATGGACAACAACAGTTAGGGAAAATGTCCAATTTGATCTATCCTATGCAACTATTCCAGTGAATGGTCAGGAAGTCAAGTTGTATAGGGAGACAAGGATGAACCAGCTTGTTGACTGTGTACCACAAGATCAAATTAATTATTTTTGTGATGTTGATCTTGGAATTTTTATGATAGAACTAGCCCAGCTAGAGTTGGTTAGTACTAACCAAATTGAAAAACATGTTGTATAGAATTGCAATGGTGTATGGAAGATGTATTTTGATGGAACCTACAGCCATGAAGGTAATGGAGTTGGGATTGTATTTTTTTCACTTGAAGGTATTACATTTAAATATTCATTTTTATTAGCATTTGAATGTACAAACAATGTGGCAAAATATGAAGCTTTATTGATAGGCCTGAATATAGCTGTGAAACATAAAATCAAGCTGATGGCTGTTCTTGGGGATTCTCAGCTGGTTGTTTCACAAATTAAGTCATAGTATGCAACAAAGCACAAAATACTGAAAAAATACATGAATTTTGTATGGGACACAATTGAGTTGATTGATAGATCAAAGAACATAATGGTTGATTTTTTAGCAAATGTGGCACTAAAAAGAGATGATATCACATTGGATGGGATATCACACATTGAATTCAAGACAATGCCTATTGTTCCTGATAACATTTATAGTTGGCAGGTCTTCAATGATGACACTGACCTTTTGACATTTCTCAATTGTATAGATCAATATGAAGCCCAGGAAATTGACTTCAATGCTTTTGTTAAAGAAGTGGATGGGAATCAAATAGTGTTTGGAAAGGATATCTAACAACTCAAAACAAACAAGCTTCCTAAGGGCTTAGTGGCATTAGAGAGGGTGTATGATGGAAATGATCAGTCTCTCATGAAGTAAACACTAGTCGAAAGGGAAGATGTTGAAGAGATTAAATTGGGGATTGAGATGGCACCAAGAAAGGTGTACATAGGAAAGAAGATAAGCTCCATAATTAGAAGAATGTTGATAGAACTGTTGAGAAATTATAAACATGTCTTTGCTTGGTCTTATGAAGATCTAAAAGCATATAGGGAAGATTTGTTTCAGCATGAAATACCATTAATGCTAGATGGTAAGCCATTTAGACAAAATAAAAGACCCATAAATCCAACACTGGAGCCTAAAATGCAAGAAGAATTGGTGAGGATCAGAGATGGGGGAATCATTAAACCAATCAGGCACTCATCTTGGGTCTCGAACTTGGTCCCTGTGATGAAGAAAAATAGAGATCTCAAACTATGTGTGGACTTCAGGAATCTGAATATGGCATCTCTCAAGGAAAATTATCCTCTACCCAATATGGAGGCTATATTGCATAAGGTAACAAGGTGTGAATTGTTGTCCATGATGGATGGGTTTTCAGGATACAACTAGGTTAAGGTCAAGGAATCTAAGCAATATAAGACAACATTTACAACTCCTTGGGGAACATATGTATACATAAGAATTCCATTTGGTCTCACTAATGTAGGAGCAACCTTCCAAAGAGCTATGGATGTGGCATTTGTAGATCTAGTCAATGTTATCATGGTGGTGTACCAGGATGACCTGACTACTTATTCGAAGAGGACTAAAGATCATGTACAACATCTAGAGAAGGTATTTATTAAAGCCCTAGAATATGGTATTAGCTTAAACCCTAAGAAGTGTCATTTTGCAGTCAGAGAAGGTAAGCTCTTAGGACATATTGTTTCAAAAGAGGGGATTATGATAGATCCTAAGAGGGTTGAATCTATTAATAAAATTCTTGTTCCAAAAATTGTTAAGGCTATACAATCATTCTTTGGACAGATTAATTTTGTTAGGAGATTTGTTTCTAACTTTGCTAAGATCATTAAGCCCATATCAAAAATGTTGAAGAAATGATAGAAAATGGAGTGGACTGTAGAAGCCTTAGAAGCTTATATATCCATCAAAAGAGCCATCAAGGAGGCTCCTGCCCTTAAATCTCCAGATTTTGCAAAGCCTTTTCAAATATTTTCATTTGCTTCAATGCACACAATTGTTGCTATTATGCTACAGAAGAATGAAGATGGTCATGAACAACCTGTGTATTTCTTCAGTAAGTCATTACAAGGGTCTGAATTGAAGTAAGATATAATGGAAAAATAGGCATTTACATTGGTGAAAGCTACAAAAGCTTTCAGGCCATATCTTGTTGGAGCAAAGGTGATTACCTATGTCCCTCATGCATTTGTCAAAGATATTGTTACACAATCTCAAGTAACAAGAAAGAGATGTAGATGGATTAACAAGATCCAAGAGTTTTACATGGAGATATAGATTACCAAATTAGTGAGAGGTCAAGGCTTGGCTAGGTTAATGGTGGAATCAAATACTAAAGCAAATCAAGTTTGTAATATAGATGAAGGGACTGCAATTGCAAACATTGAGCACACTCCTTGGTATACTAATATTACTCATTACCTTAAGTACATGAAGTGTCTAGAGGAATTAAGTGACAATCAGAAAAGAACCTTGAAGTTGCAGGAATCTAAATATGTTTTCATGGATGGAGATTTGTTTTGGAAGAATAGAGATGGCATCCTATTGTTATGTCTAGATGAGTCTCAGGCTAGGCATGTCCTAAGTGAAATGCATGAAGGAGTTTGTGGAGGACATTACTCAGTAAAAAAAACTACACACAAAATTCTTAGGGTAGTTTACTATTGGCCTAGGGTCTTTAACGACTCTTTTACACATATAAGAAAATGTGAAGCCTACCAGAAGTTCTTTGGAAAACTGAAGTATTAGGGAGCTCTACCACTTTGACCCTTGTAGGCTGATGCCCCTTTTCATCAATGGGGAATTGATTTCATTGGATAGATATAGGAAAAATCAAATGGAGGACACAAATGGATACTGATTGCCACTAATTATTTTACCAAGTGGGTGGAAGCAATCCCAACTAAATAGGCTACAAGTAAAGTGGTGAAAAATTTCCTAATAGACAACATTATCACCAAATTTGGTACACCAATAAGGTTAATCATAGACAATGGGATATGTTTCAGATCAGATGAGTTCAGAAACTTCTGTGACACATATGCCATTACCATTTCTTATGTATCTCCTTATCATCTACAAGTCAATGGTCAAGCAAAGTCTAGCAATAAGAGTCTTTTGAAGATTATAAGGAGGATGTTAGGATAGAACAAGAAGGCTTGGGATTCAAAATTAAAGTTGGTTGTGTGGGCTGATAGGATTACTGTGAAAAAGGCAATTGGAAAATCCCCATTTGAATTGATGTATGGAGCACAAGCCAAGATGCCTTTGCAGAATTTGTTACCAGTCTACAAGTTTTTCCTTCAAGAAGATTTGGATATTCCCGAGCCTATGGAGGAAAGAATGGAGCAACTAGCTGAACTTGATGAAATAAGGAGAGTTTTTCAAAACCAAAACATGAAGTTATAGAGACAGATGAAGTACCTATTTGACAAGAAGGCAAAGGATAGAAAATTTGAAGAAAGTGACTTGGTGTTGATGTGGAACGCAAGGTGTTAGGAGAAGGGAAAGCATGGTAAATTTGAAGCTTTGTGGCTGGGACCTTTTAGTGTTGTTGGAAAGAAAGGTGAAAACTCATACTATCTACAGAATATGGCTGGCGAAGATCAGGAGTTGCCTATTCATGGGAAATTCCTGAAGAATTTTTTCTCCTGAGTAACACAGAGGATTAAGGGTTGCTAGTGCATGGACAACTCTTGATGGTCCTCTTTAAAATTATTTTCCATGCACAATAGTTTAGGGTTTTTTTCATCTCCATTTTGCATTCACTTTCCTCTTGTTCCATCATGCTACATGTCCATTTCCTTTTTTTCTCAATGTTCATCATTTTGTGTTTGGTCTACTCACCCAAATATTTGGATCCTTGCAATGATCTTGCTATTATTCATCCCCAGACAGAGCCACTATTGGAACTATAAAATTTTGAATAGTTTCATAATTTTTTCATACCCCTGAGTTTCTAGAATAATCATCATCATATGCACAGGGCCTTCCATCATGACATTTTTCTTGCATTTTATCTATATTTATCCCATATGATCCATCGAGTTTGCATTCTTCACATTTGTAGAACATATCAGCATGCGTCTATCAGGGTCTCCCCTACCCGTAATGCATTATTTTTGCTAATATGTATCTACTATAGGTCTATCTGCAAGACTCCTTTGATGTTATAGTGATCAGATGGCATGTTCATTCACCATTTGGCAGAACTTTTTCACTATTTCGGCAAATAAAGGATCCCTATCGATGTGAGTGCTACCGTCAGAATAGGGTCAAAGTGAGATTGTTATGTCTTACCAACCCACGACATAGAGTGAACATTTCAGCAGGAGTTTGGTCTTTGGTATATTGTTTCATCGAATGCTTTATGTCTCACCGACTAGCGTATATGGAGATGCATCAGTGAGAGTATTTCCTTCAATGAAATGTCTTGGTGAACTCACCTAGTCTTGCCAACCACCGATAGGAAAATACATATTGGGAGGAGTTTAGGTTGTTTCAGTAGGACTAAACAATATCAAAATGAGGTCATTGCAAAGTATATATGTCTCACCAACAAAGCACATAAGGTTTCTATTGAATGGATTTCAGTGAGAGGTTGGTTGTGTCTCGGTGATCAAGTGTGAGTTTGGGGTGTTTCACTATGACATAATATAATCTCCAAGAGGTCTCCCCGATAGTACAAAGTTACAATGACATACATCGGACAGGAGGCACACATTGGTGAGAAAAACCATATGTCATAGTGACCAAAATGTATCATGTGGACTTTTGGTAAAACAAATGGTGATCTATATAGTGTCTCCCTGACTATTAATTATCTTGGCGAGGGTGAATGAAAGATGCATTTCAGTGAGAGTATGCTTTTGTCTCAGTGACACACAAGATGGATGAAGACTTTTAGAAAGACATAATATTCTCTATGAGAGGTCTCCTTGATATCTTAAAGTCATAGTAAAGTGGATGAAATGAGGGCACATCTCAATGATTGAAACAAATATAACAAAAGAGCATCTTGGTGAGGCATAAGGTGATCTGTGGGATATCTCCCCAACTTACATGGGTCAAAATGAAACAAAAAGGGACAAAAGGATTCTTCTTGACTATGGTATAACAAACAGAATGTTATAGTGATACATATAAAATGAAAGAATACATCTCAGGGAAATAAAAAAGTGATCTATATGATGTCTGCCTGACTTTGATAAGTCACGGTGAAACATAAAGAACTAGGAGACAACTAATTGTGATAAAATTGCCTTTAGTATGACCACTAGAATGTCTCAGCGAATGTCCTCTAATAATTAATAAAGCACAAACACTGTGGCCAACATGAGATGTGCTCGAATTCAGCAGTAGGCTGACATGGGATTTCAAAGTGATATGTTTTCTTGATACTGATGTATAACTATGCATTTTTGTGATTGTAAAATCATCATTGGCTATTAGATTTTTGATATATAGTAGGTAGATTATGGATACAGTAGAATAAATATTCTCAGATCAGAGACTATGATGCATGTTTTCAAAATGGAGGTATTTATGAAAGTCAATTGATGTTGCTGCACATTTCTAGTGTTAATTGTCTGTTGAATTTAATGAAAGTATTGCTAAGTTGTCTCCAAGATTGATGCTTTCTGTTTGTTTAAATTGATATAACAAGTTTATATTCAATTCATCAGTGCACATTTTTTGTATCTATGTGATTAATTGATTGGTTCTTTCAAGCAAAGATTAAATCCTTTTAGTTGATCATAGTAATCAGAGAGATTCATCTAGATTATTAAAGTAAAGCTTGGTAGTCATAGTCTTGCATGTTTATACAAGTTGTAAATAGAATATGTGCCAGATAATTTGACTTTTCTCCAGAGAAGTGTTGCTCATCTTGATTTCATTTGACTCCGCATACCCAACAAGGCACTGGTCTCTGCATTTCATCAATTGGATTCATTTAGTTTCTTTACATTTGTTAATTGAACATTTTAGGATTTAGATAGGCTATTAATATTGCTACTTATACTAAGTTTGAATTCATTTGTTCACTTCCATCTACCATTTTGGACAAATCACTACAAGAAGGATAATTATAAGTCAAGTCTACTTCATCCAAATAGGTACACCCACCTAGGTCTGGCAGCACCTGAAGAGTAGAAGGTTTAATTCATTTGACCTTGTATGTTACCCTAAAGTGTATCAAGAGATTGGCAGCCTCTTGAGGCATCTTGCCTACATTTTCAAGAGCTAATAGGTAGGAGAGGCTTGGAGAGGGTGAGAGAGAGTGGGAAGTTGTGGGAGAGAATGGGAGAGGGTCGGATAGGGTAGGAAATATTGCGAGAGAGGGTAGGAGAGAGTTGGAGAGTGGGAGAGGGTGGGAGAGAGTGGAGGAGAGTGTGGGAGAGGGTGGGAGACGGTAGGAGAGAGTTGGAGAGGGGTAGAGAGTTGGATAGATGGGGAGAGAGTGGGAGAGAGGCTGCTAGAGAGTTGAGGGGTGGGAGAGGGTGGGAGAGAGTGAGAGAGAGTGAGAGAGGGTGGGAGAGAGTGGGAGAGAGGGTAGGAGATAGTGGGAGCTGGTAGGAGAGAGTTGGTGTGTGGGAAAGAGCGTGGGAGAGTGGGAGATGGTAGGAGAGAGTTTGAGAGTTGGGGAGAGTTAGAGAGAGGGTGATAGAGGGAGGGAGAAGGTAGGAGAGAGTGGTAGAGAGGGTGGGAGATGGCGGAATAGAGTGGGAGAAGGTGGGAGGCAATAGGAGAGGGTTGGAGAGTGAGTGGGAGATGGTAGAAATAGGTTGGAGAGGGTGGGAGAGAGTTGGAAAGAGGGTAGAAGAAGGTGGGAGAGAGTGCGAGAGAGGGTGGGAGAGGGTGCAAGAAAGTGGTAAAGAGTTGGGGAGTGGGAGAGGTAGTGG
>VDFB02248701.1:0-17784 GCA_007258455.2 Sequoia sempervirens | reverse complement strand
ATAATACAGTGCAAAATTTTATGTGTTTTGAATATATTATTTGTTTATTATGAGATATTTTTCTTTTGATTGTTGTTCTCTTCATTTGAATCAGTTGGTTTAGAGGTGGGGCCTGTTTTCAAATCTACAATTAGTATCAGAGTAGGTATTTTTTTTGGGGTTTAAGATCTTGTAGTTGGAATTTTTCCAAAGATTATCATGTCAAATTCTAACACCTTTCCCATTCCAGAATTTGATGGAAATGAGTATGATTATTGGTGCATAAAAATGATGAATTTTTTAATAGGAAAAGATTTGTGGGAGATTGTTGAATCAGGTTATGAAGAGCCAGCTGATTGGAATGCCCTCACAACCAATGAAAGAACAACTAGGAAGGAGGCTAAGAAGAAGAATTATCAAGCATTGTTCCATATTCAAATAGATCTAGATAAGAATTTATTTCCAAGAATTGCAGGTGCAAAGATATCTAAGGATTCCTGGAAGACTCTAAAAGAAGCTTACCAAGGCAATGACCAAGTCCAAGTTGTCAAGCAACAGATATTAAAGAGAGAATTTGAGAATTTAAAGATGCAAGAAGTTGAAAGTGTGAGTGAGTATTGCGTTAGAGTAAAAGAAGTGGTCAATAAGATGGCTACAGTTGGAGAAACTATGAATAATGAGGTTGTGATAAAAAAGGTTTTGAGGTCTCTCACACCAAGATGGAATCATGTCGCCATAATCATGGAAGAAAGAGAGGATTTGACAACCCTTCAATTCGATCACCTCGTTGGATCTTTGATATCACATGAAGAAAGACTAAAAGATTATTTTGGAGAAAGTGTTGAGAAAACCTTTTCCTCCAAAGTACAAATCACAAAGAATGAAGATGGAAGTAGTAGTATCAAAAGCAATCAAAGCCAAGGTAAAGGTGAAAATTCGAATAATTCAAGAGGTAGAGGTAGAGGTAGAGGAAGATTTGATAAAAGGAATGTTCAATGTTACCATTGTAATAGGTATGGACATTTTGAAAGAGAATGTAGATTAAAAGAAGGTAAAAATATTAATTATGCTCAAGAAAGTGATGAAAAACCTCTAGATAATTTATTTTTATTTTATTCTAAAGGTGAAAATAATAGTAAATATGTTTGGTACCTAGATTATGGATGCTCTAACCATATGTCAGGAAATGGGAAGTTGTTTTCAACAAAGGATGAAAGTTTCAAGTCAAATATTTAGCTTGGTGATGATAAATCATTGGTGGTTGCTACAAAAGGAGTTATAGTGGTCCACACAAAAGAAGGTATGAAGAGTGTTAAAGACATTTATTACACTCCTGAGTTAAAACATAACTTGTTAAGTGTTGGAAAATTGTGTGAGAAGAACTATAGAGTTGTCTTTGAAAATAAGAAATGTACAATTTATGATAAAAGTTAGGGCAACAGAGTAGTCACAGTTGTGCCTATGACAAAAAATAGGATGTTCCCATTGAGATTTGGTGAACATAACAACAGCCCTACCAATATGGCATATGAGGATACAAGGTTGTTGTGGCATCTAAGGTATGGCCATTTAAATTTTCACAGTTTGAAGCTTTTGACCTTACAAGCGTTAGTTTTTGGTTTGCCCAAGGTTGAAGAGCACAAGGAGGTATGTGAAGGATGTGCTAAAGGAAAGCATGCAAGAGAAAAGTTTCCAAAAGGTACTGCATGGAGGGCCCATCACCCCCTTCAACTTGTTCATTCATATATCTGTGGTCCTATGCAAACAAAGAGTTTGGGTAAGTCATCATATTTTATCACTTTTATTGATGATTACTCACGAAAAATGTTGGGTGTATTTTTTGAAGGCTAAGGATGAAGCCCTTGATACATTCAATAGGTTTAAAGCACTTGTGGAAAACGAAAACGGGTACAAAATCAAATGTTTAAGGACTGATCGTGGAGGTGAATTTTTTTCAAGAGCCTTTACAAATTATTGTGATATGAATGGCATAAGGAGGCAACTCACCACTGCATACACACCTCAACAAAATGGAGTAGCTAAAAGGAAAAACTGTACAGTGGTTGAAATGGCAAGGAGCATGTTACAAACCAAGGGATTGAGTAACTCTTATTGGGGAGATGCAGTTGCTACATCAGTGTACATTCTCAATCAAAGTCCCACCAGTGCACTTGAGAAGATGACTCCTTATGAAGCATGGTATGAGAAAAGGCCTAATGTTAATGATTTCAGAGTTTTTGGTTGTTTAGCCTATGTTCATGTACTTGATCAAAATAGACAAAAGTTAGATGTAAAAAGTGAGTCATGTATTTTTGTTGGGTATAGTGAGGAAAGCAAAGCTTACAGGTTATATAATCCTCTCACTAATAAGCTTATTGTTTCAAGAGATGTAATTTTTGATGAAGGGGGAGTTTATGGTCATCAAAAAGGCCATATGGAGAAGTCAAAATCTCTTTTGAATGATGATGTTGATCATGAGCAACCCACTAATGTTGGTGTTCCAAGTGCTATAAATCCACCAAGTAGCCCCTCATCTAATTCTTCAAGTCCAAGTTCAATTCCAATTACAAGTCCAACTTCAACTCCAAGTTCTAGAAGGAAGATAAGAAGTTTGAGTGATATTTATCAAAGGAGTGCCAATCAAGCACATGAAGAAAATCCAATAGGTGAGATAGTTAATTTTGCTTTATTTACCAAGGCTAATTTTGAACCATCATGTTTTGAAGAAGCATGTACTAATGAAGTTTGGATGCAAGCAATGAAAGAAGAGATGAATTCCATTCATAGGAATGATACTTGGGAGCTTACAGAGCTTCCACATGACAAGAAGAAGATTGGAACCAAATGGATCTACAAGACTAAACATAATAGTGATGGAAGTGTTGAAAGGCATAAGGCAAGATTAGTTGCTAAAAGGGTTCACACAGAAGTATGGGATTGATTATGAAGAGACATTTACACCAGTTGCAAGACAAGAGACCATCAAAATGTTGATTTTATTAGCAACTCAAAAGAATTGGAGCATACATCATATGGATGTGAAAAGTGCCTTCTTGAATGGGTACTTAGAAGAGGAAGTATATGTGGAACAACCACAAGGTTTTCAAGTGGAAGGAAAAGAGAATCATGTCTACAAATTGAAGAAGGATTTGTATGGCCTCAAGCAAGCACCAAGAGCATGGTATGCTAGGATTGATAGATACTTTCAGGAGAATGGCTTCAAGAGAAGTAAGAGTGAACCTACCCTTTACTACTAACAAGAAGGTAATGATATACTTATTATAAGTTTGTATGTTGATGATTTGTTGTATATGGGTAGTAGTTCTAAGATGAAAAATGAGTTCAAAATTGCTATGATGAAAGAATTTGAAATGAAAGATCTTGATCTCATGAAATATTTTTTAGGAATGGAGGTTTATCAATGTAAAAATGAAAATTTCATTTGCCAAACCAAATATGCAAAAGATATGTTGTAGAAATTTGACATGGTTGATTATAAACTACACTCCACTCCAAGTTCTCATGGATTTGTGTTGAGTAGGAATGATGGTGCTGAATTAGTTGATGAGACAACTTACAAAAGTATTATTGGGAGTTTGATGTTTCTAACCCACAGAAGGCTTGATATTGTATATTCAGTTTCACTTGTTTCAAGGTATATGAAAAATCTGTCAGAAATACACATGAAGGCAACTAAAAGAATTTTGAGGTATGTGAAAGGCACTCTAGATTTTGGTATTCATTACTACTCTTCTAAAAGATTCAATCTTGTTGTCTTTAGTGATTCAAATTGGGGTGGTAGAATGGATGATCTCAAGTCTACATCTGGAAATTGTTTCTCCTTTGGTTCTGGTTTGATTACTTGGAGTTCCAAAACACAAAGCATGGTTGCTCTCTCATCCACATATAATCAAAGTATTTTGAAGTTACTTTTACAGGTACACATGCTCTTTGGCTTAGAAAAGTTTTAGAAGAAATTGGTGAGAATAAAATTCAATCTACAATGATTTATTGTGACAATGTAAGTGCCATCAAGTTAGCAAAGAACCTGGTTCATCACAGTAGAACAAAGAATTTTGATTTGAAGTATCACTTCATATGTGATTTAGTACAGAAGAAGGAGGTTGAATTGAAACACATCAACACTCAGAATCAGTTAGCAAATATCTTCACCAAAGTAGTTGCAAGAGATTAGTTTTTGTCACTTCGTGATCAAATCATGAACCCTCTTAGCATCAAGGGGGAGTATGAAGATAATTGATGCTACATCCAGCGTAGCAAGTTTTTTAACTATTTTTAGCTCGAAGTTTCTTTAAAGCATGTTTTTTAGTTTTAAAACTTATCTTTATTCCTCACCGAATAATGCATGCTATGCATGCTCTATTTTTTGTTTTTTAATGCTTTGTCTAGGTTCATTGTATTGTTTTATTTGAGGTGCTGAAAAATCTATATATGTAGACCTCTGTATTTCTTTTTTTACAAGCAGTAATAAAGGATTTTCTGTATTAGAGACTGTTATAATACAGTGCAAAATTTTATGTGTTTTGAATATATTATTTGTTTATTATGAGATATTTTTCTTTTTCTTGTTGTTCTCTTCATTTGAATCAGCGGGTTTAGAGGTGAGGCATGTTTTCAAATCTACAACATTGTCTCCTTCCCTGTTGGGTCCAACAACCATACCATGAATATAGAGGCCATGTCCACTTTCATTTTGAACCTCTACTCTAATTTGACGTATTCCTCACCTAAAATCATCTTTATTGCTTGCAGAACCATCACAGATTGGAACCTTAAATTTTTTTTCATATGCCCATTTGTAATCGTTCTCGTAAAGGAAACCTAACACCCTTGGAATTTAAAACTAAAGATGGTGTACATATCTACAAATGTCCATCTCTGTAGCACTCCTCCATTTTGGCTCTTTTGATCGAAAAATATTTTTCTTTGTTATGCTTTGTTCTGCTATTACTTTGACTTTGGTACTTGGTTACTATTTGATCGCAAACTGTTAAGCGATGCGAATGTTATATTTTGATGTGATGGTATTTTACTTTGATGTTATCATTATGGTATGCTTTGAGTTAGCCTAGCAAATATTTAACTAATGATGCTTTATGCTTTTGATTGTATTATTGATGTTAGACTCGTTAGTTAGTAAGTCTATATTGGTGAAGGGGATGGGATTGTATCACTCGCTTGTGAACGCCCTATGATTCTGAGATTTCCTCTTCACGGTGTGTTTTATTATATCATATATATGCATGTTCAATATACTCTTTGCTCGCAGGTTGACAGGTATAGGACATTGACTCCACTTGGTTTCACAGGTTAGAGTGTGTCCATTGACCAATGGTAATCGATTGGGAGATAGTAGGTAGGTTTTCCGTGCCAAGTCATCACCCTAGCCATAGTGTGTCATCGGGTTTTAGTCAGGTTAAAAGTTGCTTATTTATTGTTCATCTCTCCTTGATTTATTTAATTTCAAGTTGAAAAAGGTAAATAAATGGCTTTTGTATTTAGTTTGTTTATTAAATAAATCTAGTTGTAGTGTTAGAAATGTTACGTAATTTATTAATTAATTTAATTTAATTAATAAAATAATCTAATTCTAGATTAGATTTATTTTATTGATTATTTAAATTAATTGTGTGGATTGGGTTATTAAGCTGTTCATCTTGATACGCACGGTTAAATCTTTTTAATCTGATTTTTTTTAAAAAGAGCGTTAAAGTTTTTGAAAAGATGTTTTAGGTGCTAAATCTTTTGGAAATGAAAATGTTTAAAAGCATTCAAATTCATTTGAAATAGAAATTAAAAAAAAAAAAGAAATAAAGAAATAAAGTCATGTTGGAAGAAAATTGTTTTTTAGTTTTAAATTTCTAAAAATAAAATATCTCCAAAATAAAAAAAGGAGCAATAACTATGGTGGATAGGATATTTTAGGGTATATTCACCAAATTTGGGGAAAAATAGAGAAGGTTTTTCATTCTTAAAATTTGGCTGTGAGAAAAAAGGGAGGAGAGCTCTTCATGTTTTGTTGATGCATTTTGGATTTTGGGTGAGGATTTGGAAAAAATTTTGGAAAATCTTCTTGCAGGGAAGCTCAACTTGCTTCTTCAAACTCTCCTTCAAGCTGTAGATCATAGGTTTTCCTTGTTTATTGGTTTAGAAATTGCATTTTCAATTTAAAAATTTGTTGCAACATTTATTTGAAAACCCTGTTTAAATCTTGAAAAATTTAGATTTGTTGTTGAAAAACAAAGCTTGCAACATAAATTTTCAATTTCAACAATAGACAAATGGAAAGAAATAAAAATTAAATTTGAAAACCTCTACTTTGGATTTGAAATAGTTCATATCAAATTGGAAATTTAAACCAAGAAATTGTGTTGATAAATTAGTTTTATTACAAAAATTCTATTGAAAAGTTGCACAATTTATCTGTAAATGGGAATTTTAAGTATATATTTATACATATATTTGTATATATATTGTTGTGAGTAATAAGTTATGCTTAATTAATTACATCACATTGATTAATTCACTGTCATTCCTCTCATTACTATATTAAACTAGGCACATTAATACTAATTAATTATTAATTATTATGTGCACACTAGGCTTCATTTAGGTTTCTTTGATCTCCTTCTAAGGATTTGACTACTTTGTAATAATCGATTCTCTTAATGCATTTTACAGAGGGTTACAAGAGAACATCTTTTTCGGTTCTTCTAGTATCTTTTGTATGTGATGTATTCTATCTCAGATGCAGTGATCTTGGATTTAACATGGTATCAGAGCTCCAGACTTGCAGCTGCCTGTTCGTGATCTGAAGATATGGCCTCTTCGTGAGTTTCAAGTGCAAGGGTTTCCACAGGGATCTTTTTTGCAAGATCTAGGGGTAGCCATTTTTTTGGGACACAATGGGCTCAAACGGACGTCGCCATCGCGTTCGCAGTGTCCCAAAACCCTAGAAACACCTGTCAAATCATCTATTTTGGTGTAGTTGATCTGGGAGGCAAAAAAAATTTGTCTGGGGGCCGTATGGCCTCCCCAGCACGTCTTTCGATGCACGAAAATTGAATTTTCTTTTAAAAAAATGTGTTTTTTGGTTTATCCGGCGGCTCTCCTAGTGCAAAGCAGATCCACCGCCCGGCGGCCACCGGGCGGCCACCAAATCGGTGCCGCGCCGGGCTCCACAGCCGGTCCATCATCGGGCCCATCCGCCAGCCCTTGAGGGCTTATCCTCTGCAGCTCCAGTCTTATGGGCGACTGAGCCCCCAAATATGCCCCCGACCAGCCCCCTCCACTCCAGCGCAGGTCCTATGGAGGACCAGGGGATCAGCCCCCAGCACCAGCCCGCCAGCCCCTGGTCGCCCATAGGACCAGGGGCCCAAATTTTTTTCATTTTGTAGGGGGGCCAATTTTTTGCGGCGACAGCCAGACGGCCGTCAATTTTAAGCTCGTGAACTGATGACGTCAGCGTACGGCCGGCCCCTCTTTGCCCTCCTAACCCTAGTTTTTCCTAAAAGAGCATTTTTTTTCTTTTGGCCATAACTTGGGCATACAGTATCGAAATTGGGCAAATGAGATATCGCCGGAAAGCTGGTTCCGAGCACTTTAATTTGGTGTAGTTTATTTTATAGTATTTTTCTGTTTTACTGCATTTATTGCTGTTTGAAGTCAGATGTACTTTTTATGCTTTCGAGCTCATAACTTTTTGCCACGATCTTCGTTTTTCACCTCGTTTGAAGCATCAGAAAGGTATTGAGGAGCTCTAGGTTGCTGTCCATGCACTTTTTCTGTATTTGTCCCAGGTTTATCAATTAGTCCAGATTTGTCCCGATGGGTTGTTTGGCGATTACTTGGATGTTTTGGCAGTTGGGAGAGTGCATCTTGCATCTTTGCACTTCGTTTTCAGTAATACATCATTCAATAATTGCTTGCTGCTTCATAGATTCTAGAGTTGTTCCCGTTTGGAGTTTTCAAGTGTTCCATGGCATCGAGTTTTCTGTTGCTTTATCATGATTCCTTGAGTCAATCAATGACTCTCATCCGGTTTCAGTAGTATACAGAAGAATATTTCCTTGCTTGCCTATATCAAGTTCCAGTGTTACTCTACAGAGTTCTTCCGCTAGTTTTTGTAGCATTGCCATCTCTACTGTATGTGTTTTGTCCCACCGGCTCTTTTCTCTCTTACCCCTTATTGCAGAATTTGTAAATGGGTAACTGACAGCCTAGTTGTCTGACCCATCTTTTTGCTTTCTCATGCATCTTGTATTCCCATGTTTTACTCTTCCCAAGTCACATCCTAAGGGGGTTGTTAGAGCAATAAGACATGCTTAATTAATTACATCACACTGATTAATTAATTAAGCCAATTTATTCCTCTTATTACTTAGTTAAACTTAGGCACATTAACACCAATTAATTATTAATTATTAAGTGTGCACACTAGGGTTTCATTTAGGGTTTCTTGATCTCCTTCATAAGGATTTGATCACTTTGTAATAATCAATTCTCTTAATGCATTTTTACAGAGAGGTTTACAGAGAACATCTTTTTCGGTTCTTCATATCTTTTGCATGTGATAGGTATTCATCTTGCATGCAGGTGATCTTGGATTCTAACATATATATATATATATACAAACATATATTATAAATGTATTTTGTCATTCTAGAAATTTTGTTTCAAAAAAAATTATACACATGAAATTTCTTGTGCAAATCAGGGGAGGGTATTTTATTTTGTTTTGAAAATAAATTATAAAAAATAAAATTTTATTTGTGTTTATTGGTGGGGGGCCGCAACCATGGCTACACACAGCCGCCCCATGGAGGGGCACTGTTATGGCAACACTCCCCACAGCCAGTGGGGAAGGCGCTACCACAGGCAGCGCCGACCTCCACAGGGGAGGTTGGGCGCAGCTTGTGGCTACATCCTTTCTCCCCTTTGGGGGCCCGTGGGGCCAAGGAAGGATTCACTTTTTTTTTTTTAAAGAAATTTTAAATTTCATTTTTCATTATTATTATTATTATTATTTATTAATATCATTTTATATTATATATATTTTATAATATATTTATATATATTATATTATAATATTTATATATTATATATTATAATATTTATATATTATAAATATATAATATGTATAAATTATATATATATAATATTATAATTTAAATAAATAATTTATTATTATTATTTAAATATATATATATATATATACTTTAAATAATAGAGAATTATTTTTATTTAGTTGGAATATATAAAATGATATTTTTGTTTTAGACATATATTTAAATGATTTTTTAAATATTTTAATATATAGATTTTTAAATGATTATTCTATAATCATAGAGAGAAATAAAATTGACTTTATAATAAATAACTTTACTTGAAAAGCTGATTTTAATTATTATGGGTAATTGGAAAATAGGGATATAAATTATTAGTTTTAAATTCCTCAATATTGCAATTGTAATTTTAATTACTTTTGAGTAGTTGCAAACAGTTTTAATTATTTGTATTTGATTACATGCAATATGTCATTGTTTGGCTTGGATTTAGGAAATCCTAAAGTAAGTGATTAAATCGTCAAATTTTCCTTTCGTTATGTAATCTCCCTCTTTCATGATGTTGGGAAAATAGAGTTAAATGTTATGTAAGTCTTCCAGATTGGGTTTCCTTTTGAGTTTGAGAGTTGTTGTAATGTGTTAGTCAACCTTTGTTTTTCCTTGGGTAGTGCGTCTTGTTTGTTGGTGTAATTAACTATTTAATTACATCATCATAAGTTTACTTAGGCAATCTTTAATTCCTAAGTTATAGGATCTAATCCTTATCTTATCAAGCTATCTTTTTGCTCAAGATAAGATTTAGTTGTTGCATGCTTGCCTTTTATAAGCAAGCCTCATCTTGTACATTTATCAATTAATCGTGAATCAATCTTGCATATTGATAGCAAGCATTCTCGCCATCAATCTCTCTTGTGTGGAAGTATTTTGGTCAAGCAACAGATTCTGGAAATCTAACATGGTATCAGAGCTTCTAGGGTTGCGGACTCCTTCCCGAATCTGAGGGTTTTATTATTCTGGCTTGAAGATTTTTGCTGGGTGCAGATCAGGGTTTCAATAACCTCACGGTTGAGATCAGAAGGTTCCGCAGACGAATTTTGACTGTAAATTTGCCTATTTTGGGTAAAGTTATTTTTGAGGCAAATTTTTTTTTGCTGGAATAACTCCTTGTGCGGTACGATTTTCATATTTTCGCAAAAAAAAATATTTTTCAAAATATTTTCTGCGATATTTGATTTATATATTTGGGGCAAATATTGTAATATTCTCGGGCAAATCTTATTTAATATTGGGGCATATTCTTTTTCTGTGGGCTTTGTAAATCTCTGCGGATCGGCAAGAATATTCTCTGCAGGTTGACATCGCTGTGTACTCGGCTGGCTTCCGCACTTTTTTTTGTCGGCGTTCGTCAGATCTGATCGCCGCTAGTGTTGTTCCATTGGTCAGATCTGAAGGCAAATTGTCATCGGCATTATCGGTGGTCGGCTGTCATTTAAGGGTACAAGTTCCTTCAGTAGGTACGCTGGTCACATCCGTGTCCTTTTGCTCCGTCAGCCTACATCACCCAAGCCCCGGTCTCATCTTCATTCATCGGCGGTTACAATAATCTTCCATTGGCTGGGTACTGCGGATCTCATACATCCGTCACTTGCAAGTCATTCTCCTATTTTTCGTCCGATCTCCGAGACTGTGGCCCATCGGTTTTGGCTTTGACAGTCGGTTATCAAAGGTCACATCGGCCCATCACATCCACGGGTGCATCGACATTTGTAGGTGAATATTCTGTTCAACTCGGCATTGAATGGTCCTGATCGGCATACATCACTGCAGAGTTTTGATTGGTCGGTCAGCGTCCTTTTTCGCCAGGCAATCGGTCTTTGGGGGTCGCAATTAATGGTATGCAGGCTTTTTTTTTACTCCGCAGTATACATATTATAAAGTTTCATTTAAAAACCATATGCAGCCGACTCTCTTTTGACCGATTGTATTATTGATTTGAATAATACGGTGGCTTTATTTTTTGCAATTATTACCGATGAGGTTATATGGATGACCCAGTTGTAGCCCTCAAGTGCGCAAATTTTGCGCCCAGGTAGCCTTCAAGGTTTCTGTTTTGCCCCCAAAGTGCCTTTTATAGGCCTTTTTTTCATTTTATCATAACTTTTGCATACGGAGGCCATTTTCCAGAAACGAGATATCGTCGGAAAGCTGGAAGAGTCATCTTTTCAGTGGTGCAGATATTTTGCAGGGATTTTGCAGTTTTGTGCCATATTTTCCAAGTTGAAGACAAATCTCCCTTTTTTGGCTTTCGGAGCTCATAGTTTGTAAATGGGTTTTTTAATTACTTTGGAGAATGGGAACTATAGGCAATGGAGCAATTTAATTCTCACTCATCTTGGTGAGATAAATCTATTGCCCTATTTGTTTAATACAGTTCCTTTTCCTAGCACAGGTGTTGAGTATTGCAATTGGATAGGCTTTAGGGCTAGAGTCTTTAGAGTTATTTTTGAAAATGTAAATGATGACATTTTGGAGACTCTTATTCGCTTCGAATGTCCTCATACTCTTTGGACTCACATTAGAGAGGTATATGGAGACCATGATTCTTCTCCATCTCTTGAAGCTCCTCTTTCCAACTCACATGTGCTTGTTCATTCTTCAGAGTTGATAACCCATGATTGTGATCCTTTGGACAAGATTGCCGATGTTTCAGAGGTTCCTGATAGTCTTCCTGATTGGGATTCCTATTTGACAGACATTGCTTCTTTGTTTGTGGAGTCTCACATTTTAGATTTGGAGGACCAATTTGAGGGTTTATCTCTCTTATTTGATGATAGTCATGGGTCCACTATTATCACTTCATGTTTGTCTATGGAGTTTGTTCAAGATCAGTTTCCATTGGTTCCTAGTTTGTCACAGTTTGTTGTGATTGGGCATGTACCTGATTGGATTGTGGCATCATCTTCATCATCCAAGAACTTGGCAACACATGAGCAGATTTCAGAGACACAATCTTCATACATATGGATTCCTCTTCCTACTTCCTATCCAGAATGGGAATCATTCCTGCAGTTGTACTTGGTGTATCTTCTTCCTAAGGGGAGAAACATTGTTTGTAGGCATTGGATTATGTTTTGTCTTCAAACATTAACCATGTTTGCAGGAGATCACACATTATGGGGGGGATATCTTATCTCATCACTTCCCTCTTATGGGGAGGTAATTTATTGTATATTCATGATGGATGTAGTCCTTGGGAGGTATCATTGAGTCCTTCATACATCATGTTTACATTCATCATGCTTGTTTTTTGTTTTCTCTCTTTTGGAGAGGGGTTTTCTTCCCACTGGGTGTTCCCCTTTTCTCTGCTTTATGAGAGATTGCATTTCATTTGCATCTGTAAATGGGTACCTAACATGGCCTAGTTGCCGGGACCCATAGTAGTTTGCATTATAATCTTATCCCTAAGTTGCACTTATGGGGGGGTGTTGGTGTAATTAACTATTTAATTACACTTTCATAAGTTTACTTAGGCTTTTATTTAAGTGCTAGGTTGTATTTTCTTATCCTTATCTAATTGAGCTATCTTGTAGCTCAAGTTAGGTTTAGGGTTGTGCATGCTTGCCTTTTATAAGCAAGCCTCATCTTGTACATTTGTGTCAATTAATCGTGGATAAACCTTGCATATTGTGTGACATTCTCACCATAATCACTCTTTGTGGAAGTATTTTGGTCTGTAAATGGATTCTTTGGTTTTCTAATAGTCGCCGATGTCAACAAAGAGTGGAATTTGGATAATTGCCACAATGGAATTTTGTTGTTTGTTAGTATTCAACTACTTCGATGGAAGGTTGTTACTTTGGTATTTTGATCTAGATTATCTTATTTTGTGAGATTTACTCAGAAGTTGATAAAATGTTCTATCTTGTCATCAATTTCATTCACTGACAAAGTTTCATTTGACAAGGTTGTATGGTTGGGAAGGTATAGTTACCAGTATCTTGGGTAACAGTGTCATATTTATACACTGACTTTATATGCCAATTTTTTGGTCTGGATTCTATCTTAGAAAAAGATATCACTACAAGACTTTGTACATAGATTTGAGATTGCAAGATGCATTCTACATTGGAGTTTCATAATAATATATGAAGGAATTTGGAATATATGAATGATAGTATTTTTCTTTGAAGACTATAGTAAGTTTCTATATTGTATGCTAATGTGGGAGACTCCGCATTCTCTCATATTTGATTACCATGTTGTGCGGTGTTGAAGATAAGTAGTTTGATGTCATCTAAAGGAGAATTCAATGTGTTAAAAAGTTTTTGTGTTACACATTTGATGGATTTCATATATGCTTGGAGTTTTGATCTAACTCTAGTCAACCTAATTATGTATTAATGTTGAAAAGTTTTAATATGTGCTACGAATGATAAAGGGATCTATCTTAGGTCCGCACTAACTAAATATATGCAAAGATGAATTTGTTTTGAGGATAATGTTGTCATAGTTGGTTTTTTATTTGAAATAGGGCTTTTCTAATTAGGCTAACCTAATAAGTGAAAATGGATATATATGTATATACATAAGACAATTTTGGATAGAGGAAGTGAGAAAAGAAAAGGTGAGAGATACACAAAGGAAGAGAAGAAAGTGTGGGTGTGATGTATATGTGTGAAATTATATAGATGAGCATATAGATGTGTTATTCATGTATTGTGCTTCACCACAACTGTACTCCAACACAAGGAAGGTACATTCCATATCAGTTCATCACTTGGCAGTGAGCCATTCTCTATTCCGTAAATCACTTCACAATGTGAGCCTTGAAGGACAGTGTGTCTTGGCAGTGAGCCATTGTAGTATTCTATATTTGGATATATTATATTGTGAGCTAACCCTCATCATGGTTTTTCCAATTTCTGGTTTTCCATGTAAAATTATTGGTGTTCATGTGTGTTGATGCATTGTCTTGATTCCATGTTTTCTCTTAGATCAATGATATTGTTTGAATGGATTTTATGTGAATGGTTTAATGGAATATTGATTCACCCCACCCTCTCAGTATTTCAGGTGTTCAAAAATTGGTATCAGAGCTTGGTTCCTCTAAACAAGTCTTATAGCTTGGGGAAGGTCCTGAAATTCAAATATATGGAAGGCAAAAAATTTCTTATTCCTCTAGAAGAGATATCTGTTGAACATACAAAAGAAAATGAAGATTTGAAGGATAGGCTAAAGGAAGCAAATGAGTACATTAAGAATCTAAAGGAAAAATATGGAGAAGTGAGTGATCAATTAAAGAAAGTAGATGAGGACATCACCAGACTAAAAGAACATCTGGAAGAGAAGAGAAAAATTGAAGTCTATCAGAAAGCTGAAATTCAAAGGAAGATGGATGAATATGAAAAATATTGAGCAAGAAGTGGTAATTTTGAAATCAGATCTGGAAAAGGCAAAAAGAAATGAGGATAAATTTGTTACAAGTTCTACAATGTTGGATGAACTAATTGTAGGAAAGTTACCCTCTAAGTACAAACATGGTTTGGGATTTGAAGAAGGACAAAGTTCAAAGGTGAATCAATCTCCTGACATGAAGACTCAAAGTAATGTTGGAAAATTTAAGAATCTAAGAAGAGATATTGGAAGAATTTCTATTAGACAACCTAATCCTCAAAGGTACTTATCTTGTAATGGTGTCTATTATTATTACAATAAGGATGGACATAGGGAAAATGATTGTGAAAATAAAATGAAACAAAATGCTTTATCATTCGCCAGTCAATGTTTTGAATGCAAGAAGATTGAACACAAATCTAAAGAATGCAAAAATCAAAAGTTGAAAAAGATGATTTATCCATTCAATGGCTACTATTATCACTATAATTTATTTGGACATAAATCTAACTAGTGCAAATATAGATTAAATAAAGGACAATCTAGATGGAAGAATGTTGTTTGTTATAATTGCAGCAATCCAGGACACTTTTCTAGACACTATAGAAGAAACAATATGAGAAGTAACAATTTGATAAAAAGAGATGAACCAGTCATTAAGATTGATCTGGCATAAGTTAAAAAGGAAATAGAAAGGATCTAGAGAAAGGAAGGAGAATTTGAAATTAAAGAAGAATTAGAAACATTGATTTCACTTGTGTCGTCCTCTGGTACAGATACTCCCATAAAAAAATAATCTAGGAAGTGGCTAAGGGGGAGCAATAATAAGAAAATTTAATAACCCCTTTTTCGCTATATGATGTCATATCATGACATAAACACATTTATTAAGGTTATGAATTCATGATTTCATGCGAAAGGAATTTTTAGACACACATGTGTGAAGAATGAATTCCATAGAGTTTGAAAGGGTGGAAGCATACACTAATTTCAAGGTCATCTACTTGCGATTTGAAGCATTTATTGTACAATAATTTGGGATGAAAGAAAAAAATTCATATATGTTAAGGAAAACACATTCGATGAAAATAATTTGTGAAAGAGGAGAAGCATTCAGAGGAAGCTTGAAAGTACAGCACAATTCCATACATCAAAAATTTAGAATTTGGTTTTGGTGGGAAAGAAAGAGGTAAGTCACTATTGCTATACACTATTTCATCTAAATTACTTGTTGAATTTTGTTGAATGAGATGGATATACCTTGAATCATAGACAATTCAACAAGACCAGAACCACAACTTAGAATATACCCTACTAAAACTTTAGAACCTGATCCTTTGGGTGCTTTTTCAGATAACCCTCTTGGTGTTATACCAATTGAAGATATTGGGATATATGTTCATAGAAAATTGGAAGAGTCTACCTATGGAAAAGATCCCATATTGTGGGTTGAATAATTAACTAGAAATGATCTTACCTTGAAACTAGAATACAACATACTCACATAAATGAAATCGGTTGTATTGAATCATTTTCTAGACTTTAGTAATGAAGAAAGTTGTATCAGATTGGCTCTTAGAAAATTTCATGGTGAATATGTATGCCTTGACA
This sequence comes from Sequoia sempervirens, assembly GCA_007258455.2. Lineage (NCBI taxonomy): Eukaryota > Viridiplantae > Streptophyta > Pinopsida > Cupressales > Cupressaceae > Sequoia > Sequoia sempervirens. Next base: position 1,714 of record VDFB02248701.1, on the reverse strand, counting down.
ATTCATATATGATATCCAAAGAAGTAATCAAAGATATTAATAGCTTATCATCCTCTAGACCGACTCCTAAATGTAATTTTGATAAAGAAAAGGGTTTAATAAAGAACACATGTGCTATAATCACTAACCCGATAGTTCAGTATGCAAGTCTAGTTATTTCACAACTAATTTTTGGTGGAAACGATGTCTCCACCATTGCAATTGATCTTGCATTGGATATGGTAGAGAACATAATAGAATATGACCTTTTTGAGCTGCTCCAACAACAATTATTGGAGAATCTGAGAGATATCAAGAAGAAGAAATGTACATTTAGATATGGTACATTTATTTTGTCTAATCTTCTATTTTATGAAAGAGATTCTTGGATTAGGTGTCACTCATTAGATCAAGGAACTAATGAGAAACATTAGGGATTTGGATGCATAAGGAGATTCCCTTGTTGTATTCTTTGGAAATTTTTAGAGGAAAATGAATAGGAGGAGAGTTCCAAGAGAATTGGTTACAAAATATAAGAATGAGATAAAAAAAAATTGTAGCCACTACTAGTTGCATCATCAAGGCAGTTGAACCAAGAAACTCATGGATTCTTGAGTTAGGATATGAGATTGAGAAGGACTATGCTACTAGTTGCATTGAATTGTTGATTAACAACCCCCAAGACCCCAACAGACCTAGGTTTGGAACTTACACTGAAGTAGCTAGAGCTCATGAAGAGTCTGAGTTAGTCTCCCGTAAATCAATGTCTGCCATAAAATAAAATATAAAAGTCACATAGGTTCATGCATTAGTTGCTCAGGTTGAACCTACTCCAAGAATACTTAAGTAACTAGATAGAAGGACACATCTTCAGGTAGCTCCTAGTACAATCACTACTTCTTCACAATCCACAAGGAAAGCACAAGTGCATTAACTGATAGATTCAATGAATTAAAGAGTAAAGCACTAAGTGACATGGTCTCTTGGGAAGATAAAGGATTGTTGGAAATTGTAGAGAAGTGCAAGTCTACTCATAGCATGGTCCTTGAAAAACTCAAGGAATTTCAAGAGTGTGAGAAAGAGGTAAATATTTTATTCACATTCTATTGGACTTGTCCTAATGAAATTCAAAGATTCAATGATGTTGAAGACACAATTGTATCCCAGATCAAGTTTGCATATATCACATTTAATCTTTCTCTTGATTTGGATGATCAGATGGTACAACTTGACAAAATTTCATGAAGAATACCTTGTATCACATAAAGAGAAAGGAGAGATGATTGAACATTATGGAAAGCTTAGAGATCTAATCAAGATTAAGTGTACACCTATCTATTATATTCTCTCTTTGGCTTACAAAACTCTGAAATCTAATGGTACTCCTAGAACTGTGGTTGAAGGAAAAGACATTTTAATTTACCTCAACTATCTTTGTAGAGCTCTGTCAGAGGAAAAAATTCTTTGGAATGAAGGTAGATCCTCATGGCTAGGTATTCTCAGCAAGCTTCAAGGGACTACAACCTCTAGTTGATTAATCACATATGTTGTTTTGGATGTACTCCTCAGGTGGAGTATTTAGGTATGCAAAAGGAACTGTTAAAGCATTATTTTTTTTTCCTTTGCTATTGATGCTAAAGGGGGAGAGAGAGGTATCATGTGAAAACAAAGAGAAGGTATGTGAGGTTAGAAGAGTAGAAGTTTTGGGGAAAGTACAGAAAAATTAGAAAGAGGT
>VDFB02248700.1:0-15245 GCA_007258455.2 Sequoia sempervirens | reverse complement strand
AAATAAATTAGTAGTTTAGAAATTAAACTCAGAGCACTTTGATCCTCCTTTTTGTTCCATCTCAAAATTTTGAGTGTAACTATCCTTAATTTCACGTCCAAGGTCAGTATTTCCTGATTTTAGAAAAAAAGTGGCCACTTAAGCCCCATTTTTGGGAAACCACATCTTGCACTTCAAGCCTCAACACATTATATTACAAAAAGCAACATTTACTAAATCTATCAAAATATATGTCTCTAGTTAGATGTGTATGGAATGGAAAAAATATTACAAAACAACTTACATCAAAAAGAGGAAGCCAAACGTTGTAGATTGTGGAGCACAACACTTGTTAAAGCCTCCAATCTGCTATCTAACAGAGGTGGATGGCAAGATTTCACCATTTTGTTCCCATTGATCGAGGCAACCAACTCCACCACCATCGTTGTGAGTAGGCCCGCGCAACCTATCATAAATTGCATGGAGTGTTATCATATATTAGAAAAAAATGCAATGTAAACAAGGCTATATATTTTTGAATGTAATATACAGGAAGAGCGAAATGGTGAAATGCTCAAAAGAGGATTTTGTAGATCAACATTTTCTAGCTATTTGAATCAAATAAAACTAGTTTAAAAGCTAGCAAGAACACATAAGAATATGTGTCAGAAAAGCATGAAGGACAAATGACAAAAATTAGGGTATATAGGCACAGAAAATGGAATTTTTTTTAGAATGTTTCTAGAGTATGTGCATATATAGTTTAATATACTGGAATGTTCAAAACATGTTACCGACTTATAGAACTTTCAGTCTCTACTTATTATTGGTTGGTATCTCTATGATTCTTAAGTGTTTTCTAATAGCTCTTTTACAATTTCCCAATTTGTCTATAATATTTAGTACCAAATAATGTAGCTTGAATTAGGTGTAGCATTGGAGTTATCCATTTGCTTTGTATCCTCTTCAACTTTAGACATGGAAGATGATCTTGTTATTATTTGCTGATTTTTCTATGCTTAGCAACATAATTTGTTTTAAATTCACCATGCAAGCATGCACACATCAATGTTAATCTACAAAAGTACCTTTCAAACATTTAATTGGTGTGTTGTTTGTGTATATGACATCCAAACACATGCAGTATTATAAATACATAGTTGAAACTACTAGAAGTTGATGCATATGTAGATGCATACATACATACATATACATACATACATACATACATACATACATACATACACACACACACACACACACACACACACACACACACACACACACACACACATAGAGGGATAACTGTAGACATATATATGTCCATCAATGCGTATAGAAATATATATGTATGGATGCCTATGAGAACAATAACATGTTTTGAACATTATAGTTGCACGTTTCTTGTATCCGATAATTACGATCTAATATAGTATGTGATGCATTTAAGTAGTCCAAAGTTGTGTCTAGCTATCTTCAATTTTGCATTTTCTATGCCTATATACCCTAAGCCTTTTTTTGCTAGTAAATTGAGTGTCTTTATTTAAAACTTTCCACCCTTTGAATGCTGTGTTGCATACACATACACATACAATTTCCCCCACATATGATATTTTTTAAAAAACTATAGATATAGAGGACTAATTGCATATATATGTATGTGTAGAGGGTGACAATACATTTTACCATTTTGATTCTCATGGTACACAAACTTAGACATACGATTGGTCCCACATATCTTTCTTAAAAACTACAACAATATAGGAGAAATCACATATATATGTATGTGCAAGGGGTGAAAATAAAACTATAAAGATATTAAATGTTTATATGCCTACATTTTCCATCTCTATTATTGTATCAATGCAAATTGCAATGTATTTCCTGTGATCACTTGTTACATGTGTACATCTTTGGCATTATGTTGATCAAATGGGAAAATACTGAAGACTAACATAAATAGCATATAGAACTACTATTTAGGTTGCCAGAATATGGGTACAGTTCAACCATAGCATTCAACAACATTCCATTTAGATCTTGTTAATAAGAAAGCATTTAATAGCACAACATATGGAACAAGTTCATACAAAAGCTATAAATGTTTTTGTAGCTAGCCAGTACAATGTATTTATCATAGTTGAATACATTGAAAAATACCAAAAATAGTGCATAGAACTATTTCAAGTAATAACATTGTCTATACTTTGCCACTACAATCTATTTATCATAACTAAAAACATTGAAAAATACCAAAAACTGTGCATAGAACTATTTCAAAGAATTATTTTTCATATATGCACATCTTTGGCATTATGTTGGTCAAACCCAAAGATACTTTAAAAAACCCAATATAATTCAACTATAGTATTCAATGGTATAACATTTAGATGTTAATAAGAAAGCATTTTATAATGCAATATGTGCAACATGTTCATAGCAAAGTTGAAAAATTAGTTGGACTATGCTAGTACAATGTCTCTAGATTGAAAATCAATACATTGAAAAACACCCAAAATAGTGCACAGAACTATGGTAAGAGCTTTGAAGCACATGATCATAATTTAAGGAAACCATTCAATAGTATAATTCCTATTATGTTGGTAATTACAATGAAACAATGAATGTATTAGTTTATCTATGCAACAGTTAGATCCCTAGTATGGGTCTTTTTTTGCCATTGCAGATAATATTACTATTTAATGATTAAGAAGGGAAGAAGTGAATTTATAATAGGCATGGAAGAACTAAAAATCCTAACATATAACAAGAATCAAGAGTCATAGTGACAATGTAGACTAAAAAGAATGTGGGCACCATATTAATTAAGATCAAAAGCATAGGAGCTCAATAAATGTGCAAATATATATATGCAAAGATAGGAATAAAGTACGTTCATATTTGGAAAATACAAGCCTTAGGATCCCATACTGAGCATAAAAAAGGAAAGAAAAAGAGAAATTTTGAAAAGTGGAAAAGTGTATTCAAAGAGCGGGCTCGCTTGTGCAACCTTTTTCTGAAATAGGGGCAGATATCTTTAATATATTTGAAAGCAACAGTTTACGCTCTACTTGGAAATTGAGTTTTTTTGCTTTCATAATGGTTGTTTTACGCCGCTCCTCAAAATTGTGAGTGTTTATTCTGATCAAGGCAGTAAAGATGTAAGGTTTATGAAAAGACCTTTAAAAGTAACAACAAGACTTTTTGTAGAGTCAAAGCTATGCTGCAACATGTAGAGGTCTTTTGCTAGAATTTACAGTAAACTAGTGGCAGCTTCATCAAAAGCAATACACCAAACGCTAGCTAAATGGTCTTGCAAATTTAACCACAAAAGTTAGTGATAGTTGCATTCCTTAATTTCCATCTGACAGCATTCACAAAACCATATATCAGCATGGGGGCATGCACATTTTCTTTTGCATTCTTTCCCCTTAACCAAGAAGGGGCAAGTAGGATAACAAAAAGACTCAACTTATCTCCAGCCAAATCTAAAGGCCCTATTAGGAAGAGTCACCCGGTCCTTGTTGATTCTTAGAAACCCAAACCTGCTACCAAAAAACTTAAGGGTATCGAGGGAGCTGCCCAAACCAGTGCGACGACTAGCTCGTGTGACCTCAAGTCTACACCTGCTAAGACTTCAAGTAAGCCTGCCCCAAAAAAGAAAGGTAAGGAGGAGAAGGAGCCTCCAAATAAAGGGAAAAATGTTGTGAGCAAGGACTCATTGGGTTATACGGTGGTTGCAGAGACTATGGTTATTGGTTGTGATGCCATCATTTGGCACTCTGGTAGGTTGGTAAAGAATAGGAAAAAAGTGTAGGTTAGAGATTTGGACACTGAAGAGGAGTTGTCAGACAACAAAGATAGCAGAGTTGAAAAGGTCTCAGAGGGTGAGGAAGATGAGAAAGCCAGAGGTCCCTCATCCATTCCTGAAAAGGGTAAAGCTCAGATGGAGGTTTTAGCCTCTCACTTGTCAGAATTGTTGGATATTGAGAAGAATGATCCCAACTACACTATGGGCAGTGGGGAGGTGTTCGGTGTGCTGAAAGAAAGAATGGACAAACTGGACAAAAAATTCTATATTTGACCCACTTCATAGTCAAATTGGTTCACCGTGGTCACTAGTGTACCCTATTGGCTCTATGAAGGATGAGATGGAGATGAAGAAGAATGAAGACCTAAGAGTGGATCTAAGTGATGATTTGGTTCAACTTTGTCAAAGAACTGAGAATGCAAGCTAGTCTAACGCTAGCTTGTTGTTGGTCCGTGGTACTATTAGTCCAAGGCTTCTTTGGTTGGGTGTTATTTTTGATGCTTTGTTGATCTTGGACTCTATTGGCCCTTGTGGCTCTTGTGAAGGATACAACACCCTAAAATGTTGCTTACTTTATTAAAAAAATGACCTTACTTCGGTACCTCACCTGGTTGCTTTATAAATGACTTCAACAGCTTATGGCAAGCCAAGGCGCTTGTTCAAGATGAATGGAATAGTAACTCTATCATTTGAAGGATGTTTCCACGTAGGTAAGTGCAAGAAGATGAAACCATATGTTCGTAATTTTGATTGGGCATAAGGATCTAAGAGTGTTTTATCTCGTGAATAGAAGGCTGGTTACTGCCGAGGGACTATTGTTGTTGATGTGTTGATAACTTTTCCATTAAAGTAGCCTAAATGGCTACCTCAAGACAACAACTATGACTATATCACTAAAAAGATATCCCTCCAAGGAATCATTCTCATATTTCCAACTTAGCCCTACAAATTAACAACATCAATGAAATGCAAAGTAGAGATATCATCATATAGTTTAATAGTTCATTGATTGTTTTAGGATCTATTTTTCATGAATAGTCAATACAGGCTAAAATGGATCACAAGCCAATAATATCAACCAAAACTATTATCACTAAAATTGGTTATCTCAAGAATCCAGCAATAATGTGATTTATAAGGTTTTTCGCATAGAGATGAGATCTTCACACCATTTTAGTTTAATTTTGTCCGAGACAATTTCCAAATCACTCATTTAATTTATTGAATTTTTTATTTTCTTCCTTCACTGAATCTCTTGATATTAAATAAGTTGCACCTATCTCAACTCGACCATAATGTAGTTCAGTAATATTGTCAAAACAAGTAACATGAATTTTTGTCCCCTCCATATCTATAATGTAAAAATTGAAAAGTTGGCCTTCACCTCTTTGTTTATGGAAATGGTGCATCTCTCTAATATGTGTTACCCACCCTTTGACTGTCCAAATAGTATGATAAATGTTCTCGAAGCTTTAATTGGGCTGACATTTGGACTATTTTGTTGTTGAGGGGACAACTAAACACCAAATTTAGGGGTCTATTTAGAAGGAGAAGGTGACTCTATTCCCAACATTTTCTCTTCTTGGTTCTTGAAGAGATACCTAGGGGTCCCAATGATGTGACAATCTGACATAATGATGACTAAGCTAAATATGTTGGAGACATTATATTAGGCACATACAAAGGAGAAAGAGAATTTTAATAAATATAGAAGAAAAAATGCAACCCACCTTGAATCCTAGATAGTTCTATAGACATAGTCTTGCAAAGATATGTGAGACCCTATTTTCAAGGCACCTGAAAACAACAAGTCATTGCTTTTGGAAGGTAGAGTTCCTATTTGCATATGGTGTCCATTAGACAAGATAACCTTGGATTGTTCAACCTGCCCTTCATCACCACCAAAATTTTTAAAGGACAAGAGCTAAAGGACCGAAGAGGGAATGACATTTCTAGCATTGATGGAATGAGTTACAAATGAATTCAAAGTTGGTTGTTTCTTTGCAACCTACAAAGACAAGTTCAATTGAGGAAAATGTACTTGATCACACCAAATGGATAAAAGGAGTGAGGGAAACAAAGGCTGCAAAGACATGTTTTTTTGTGTTGGAAACGATCAATGCATATCTACTTCCACATCTATATGCTTTACCAAGGTTAGCCATGTGTGTATGCAGCTAAAGGATAATAAAACTGGAAACATAAACATGAAAGGGTATGTGGTGTGCGTTTCTATATTTGAGAATCGTAAAATTAAAGAAACTGAAAGGCAATGTTAAGGTTGAATACAAAAGAGGAAGGAAACAATAACAACAAATTCGCAACATGTATGAGGAAAAGTAAATATAAACTTACGGAATCATGATCTGGAGGTTAGTGCCTAGTGCCCTTAGAGCTAGAATCTGCAGCAAAACTTATGGGGGATATCACTAAATCAATCACCAAATCAATTTTGGGGGGCTCTAGAGAACCATCCACAAAGCATGATTTTGCAAACATAGTGGTGGGAACTTTTATGGGGAGGAAATGCTACAATTATAGTTGACTAATTGGGAGCTCTATATCACTATAAAAATAAAAGATTAATGTATTGCAACATCAAATGGCAACTGCTAGACAACTTAGAAATATATCTACCAACCATTTTACTAATTTGATTAAATGAAAATGGGTAATAACCATTCCACTTTTAATACTCTCCAAACATCAAGAGATACAACAAGAATAAAATTGATAAATGCAAATGTATATATCCCTATACATGTATGTGTTTGTCTTTCAAGTTGCTTATATATGTATGCATATAGTTTTTACTATATTTCTATATATACCTACATGCAAATATCTGTATATGTTTCTAGTTGGTCGCATCATCCTTTCTTATCCAAACAATAGGATATACAACAAAAGAATAAAAATTATTAAGTACATATATGCATTGAATTTCCCCTTTTTCTGCACATTTAAAAAAATGCATATAACTAGATATATATATCCATATGTACTATTGTATATATCTATTTATATATACATTGCTATATCTAAGTAGATGGGCATAATGTCAAAGGTGGATAGTGGCAAGGAGAAACAATATGCAAAGGATGAAAGTTCTCAAAGTCAACAACATATTTTAAAAATTGCATCCTATAAAAAAATATATGGAAGAATGGGCTCTTGGCCACCTTGGAACTCAAAAGTAGAATGTAACAGTTGGCATTTACCTATCAGCTATCTGTTTGAAATTTTTGTCGGGATTTCCGTTAGCCTAGTTGTGAATAGAATTTATTGGTGCCAAAAATTTCTCGGTTGGTGGCGAGTTCCCTGGGGTTGTTTATGATGATGTGGAGTTTGCTAATTATGTGGGTTGGCAGTGGTGGAGTTGGTTGGATCATTGCATGGAAGCAGAATGGTAAGTGTTTGCTCGCATGAGGGTTAATGCATCTTGGCATTATTGGATGATGGTGCGGGAGGAAGTAAATGCAATATTCAATGTTGTAGTGTGGGAAAGTGTACTCCAAAATGTGCAAGAAAATATATATTGATTAAGTTGCATTATCGAAAGAGCCATTGTGGTGCTATGCTATTTTTGACTCTTTTTAAATCAAAGTCTACATAAATACAAATAAAGATAGCATACATATCTTTTTAGATATACATGTGTATATATAAATTGTTGTTGCATTGTCAAACAAGCCACAATGGTCTTGGTCTGTATATATGGATATATATATACCTATATGTATATTTTTAAATATGAAACAGGGAATTCAATACACACACACACATATGTATATATGCATATATGTATCTATCTATGTTTTAGGGAATTCAATACAATTTCGAGTGAGGCTCAATGCATCCTTATGTTGTTGTCTAATGGCATAGGAGGAAGTAAATGTAATATTCAATGTTGCAATGTGACAAAGTATAAAAACATACACGGGAAAATGTTGGAAAATAACATTGGATAGCATTAATTTTCACATATAGTTTACATTCCATACCATTCCCTTTCAATGGATTTTAATTTAAACTTATCTAAAGCAAACCAAGCAATAAGCTATATAAAATACGTATAGCACCAAAGATCCACAGAGATAACAAGGAACAATAACCAGAGGCTGAAAAACATACATAAAGAAAAAAAAATTGAAAGCAGTCCAAAGGTATAGGTCAATGTCATGTTTGTAGTTTACATCAATCTACAAAATTTCAAAATTTTGAAAGTTAAAAACAATTCTTGTCACAAAGATAATAGAATAAGAAAATCCTAAAGTGTCATGGAAAGCAAAAAAAAAAATATGAGGACACAATCCTTAATTAAATGCACAAAACACTTACCTATGTTAAGATATGGAAGTAAATAGAAAAAGATAAACTATGGAAATGAACAACTTAGTTTATATTTACCTATGTTACATATTGATACAAGACAAGCAATCTATATAATAGTTGACTTGTCAATTCAAAATTCAAGATACATTATTTGGCACTAAATATTATAGACAAAAAGGGAAACCTGTAAAAGAGCTATTAGAAAGACACTTAATAATCATAGGAAAATGAGAAATGATCGGAAACCCACATTAAATAGAACTCAAAAACATGATGAATAGAAGAGGTGAACTACAATAATGAATAGTTTGTTATGGGGAAAAGGGAAAAACAATACCATGAAACATATTGATACAAGACAAGCAATCTACGTAACAGTTAGCTTGCCAATTCAAAATTTATAAGAGCTAAACTGCAACAATGAACAATTTGTTATAGGGAGCTTCAAACAGACAAGGGAAAAAGAATATCATAAAACATATTGATACAAGACAAGAAATCTATTTGAGCTACATTATTTGGCACTAAATATTATAGACAAATAGGGAAATTGTAAAATAACTATTAGAAAAACACTTAAGAACCAAAGGAAAATGACAGATGATCAAAAATCCACATTAAATAGAAAACTATGATAATGAACAATTTGTTATGGGATGCTGAGAAAAATGAGTAGTTTGTTATAGGGAGTTTCAAACAACTGAGGGAAAAGGAATATCATGGAACATATTAATACAAGACAAGCAATCTATGTAATAGTTGGCTTGTTAATTCTAAATTTGAGCTACATTATTTGGAACTAAATATTATAGACAAATAGGAAAATTGTAAAAGAACTATTAGGAAAATACTTAAGAACCACAGGAAAATGACAAATGATCGAAAACCAACATTAAATAGAACTATTAAATATGGAGAAATATTCAACTCAAGAGACAAAAAAGAGGTTTAAATTAGGACAAGATCATAGGATGGACTATCAAGAGGACGTATTCTCACTTGCAAACAATCAAAGACATATAAATGACTAAATAGAGGATTGATCTAGACCATTTGTCATTATGATAGGATAATGGTTGTTAAATTTTAGATTTTAGGTCAAATTAAATGTGAAATTAAGATAAATTAAGCATTAAGACTTTTCACTTACAATAAGAAAAATACAAAATTAAGTAAACCTGCTATAGAAATGATAAAAGAATATACCTTATTGACATTAAAAAGCTTGCAATAACAAACCTTACTGAAAATTAAATCTTCAATATTGTATGTTGATCCTCAAATGAAGATGATAGATCTTGCAATGGAAAATCTCATAAAGGATAAACATTTTAGAGATTAGCTATCATATATTTCACCATAGATTTGAATGTACATCATACATTTTAATGATAATGAGCAGTTTTTTATGGGATATTGGAAAAAAGAATACCATGAAACATATTGAAACAAGCAATCTATGTAATAGTTGGCTTGTCAATTGGGTATGTGCAGGATCATCATGGAAAAAATAGGCCCTTAAGTGGCAAAAAATTTAGAAAAATCAAAGTTAGGCAACTTGACATAAAATTTTTTATAGGTTATCCATATTATTTCAAAAATATGTAAGAATAAAATCTGTAACAAATTGAATTTAGTTTCTAAAATACTGGGTTTATTTTAAAAAAAAAATCTATTTGGTGAAAATTTGAAATTTTAATGTAGTTGTACTTAAATTTTAGGAAAAAAATAAGAAGTAGGTGTATGTCTGACCACCCTAACCACAACAAAATTATAATATTTGTTTATAAGATTTTAGATATAAGTGGAGGACTCATGTCCCAATGTGATGCATATTTTTTTGTAATTTGTTTTCCATGTAAATAATTAATTATGAAATTTTTATTACAAATTTTTAAATATATAAAAACTTGTATGTCTGACCACCTTAACTTGGTCAAAACTTCATAAAATTCATTTTTTTTTAATCCTATAGTATGTGAAGCATAGAATGTGACACATGTTTCAGATTCAAAAAATGTGATACTATTTGAAAGTTATAGATGTTTTTCAATCAGCCTATCAATCAGGACTTTAGTCGTACTTCAAATAGAAAATGAATAATAATTATTTATTAAATTCAAAGTAAAGCATAATTTATATTGGTGGAAAGCTAAGAATCTCCTTTAAAAGCCTTTTTCATTTCATTTATTTTAGGTAAAAAAAAGTTGACAGCCACATGGGCCATCATATCAGTTACATATCGCCACTTTTTGGCCTATCATAATCTTGCACATACCCAATTGAAGATCCAAGCTACATTATTTGGTACTAAATATTATAGACAAATAGGGAAATTGTAAAAGAGCTATTAGGAAAACATTGAAGAATCATAAGAAAATGATAGATGATCAAAAAACCACATTAAATAGAACTTTAAAATATGGAGAATAGAAGAGGTAAACTACGATAGTGAATAGTTTGCTTTGTGGATTTGGAGAAAATAATATCATAAAACATATTGATACAACACAAGTAATCTATGTAATAGTTGGCTTGCCAATTCTAAATTCAAGCCACATTATCTGGCACTAAATATTATAGGAAAATAGGGAAATTGTAAAAAAATTATTAGGAAAACATACATACATAAATATATACATATATACATATATATACATATATATATATGTATATATACAACTTACAAATTCTGAAGCACAACAGTTTTAAAACCCTCCAATTTGTTGTAAAACGAAGGAAAAGCCAATGATTTTTACAATAGTCTACTATTGAACCAACACCATAATGGATCTTTTGACAATGAAACTTAATGAATATATTTTCTTGTACATTTCAAACTATACTTTCCCATATATATATATATATATATATATATACTTTGTGCATCTTCGATGTTATACACATTTTGCACAATTTGTTGCTTTGTATGTTTTTGATAGATTTAACTTCAAATCCTTCCAAAGAGAATAGTATGTAATGTGAACTGTATGTGAAAATTAATGCTTAGAAACATAGATAGATACATATATATATTGAAGACAAATAGAGCGATTGTATAAGAGGTATTAGAATAACACTTAACAACCACTAAACTAATATAGAAAAAAACAAAAATTGGAAAAGAGATATTAGAAAAACACTTAAGAATCATAGGAAAATGAAACATGTTAAAAAACCCACAATAAATAAAACTTTAAAATATGGAGAATAGAATAGGAAAACTATGATAATGAATAGATTGTTATGGGGAACTAAAAAAAAAAATATCATGAAGAAATTTTTTTCATGGGGAACTTCAAACAGATGAGAAAAAAACAATATCATGAAACATATTGATACAAGACATATAACACGTTCCATCCAGACAAAATAACTACAACAATTAACAGTTTGTTATAAGGACCTTCAAACAAATGGGGAAAAAAGAAATTCATGAAACATATTGGTACAAGACAAGCAATCTATGTAACAGTTGTAAGAGTTGTTAGAATAAAACTTGAGAATTAGACGTAAATGATAGATGAACAAAAACCCACATTAAATAGAACTCATAAAGCCAATGGGTAGCAATAATCTCTGCAAAATGGGTATAACACCACAAACTTAATTGAAAATTTGAGCTACATTACTTGGCACTAAATGAAGAATAGTTTGTTATGGGGAACTTCAAACAAATGAGAAAAAATGAATATCATGAAACATATTGATATAAGACATATAACATGTTCCATCCATACAAAATATAGTTTGTTATAATGACCTTCAAATAAATGAGGAAAAAAGAAATTCATCAAACATATCAGTACAAGACAAGCAGTCTATGTAACAATTGTAAGAGGTGTTAGAATAACACTTAAGAATCACATGTAAATGACAGATGAACAAAAACCCACATTAAATAGAACTCATAAAGCCAATGGGTAGCAATAATCTCTGCAAAATGGGTATAACACCACAGACTTAATTAAAAATTCAAGCTACATTATCTAGCGCTAAATGATGAACAGTTTGTTATGGGGAACTTCAAACAGATGAGAAAAAAATGAATATCATGAAACATATTGATATAAGACATATAACATGTTCCATCCATATAAAATATAGTTTGTTATAGGACCTTCAAATGAATGAGGAAAAAATAAATTCATCAAACATATCAGTATAAGACTGTAAGCAGTCTATGTAACAATTGTAAAAGGTGTTAGAATAACACTTAAGAATCACACATAAATGACAAATGAACATAAACCCACATTAAATAGAACTCATAAAGCCAATGGGTGTGGCAATGCAGCTGAGAAAGGCCAAGATGATGCTAAATGATGGTACATGAACAGTAATTAGAATATCTCACTATCATCCAGACAATGCCAACAGATTCTGATGAGAACCATCATGTGAAGTGCATCAACAATGTGAATTCTCATTCTCTGTTCCATCTAGGCAAAATAACCATGACAATTAACAGTTTGTTATAAGAAGCTTCAAACATATGAGGAAAAAATAATATGATGAAACATATTGGTATAAGACAAGCAGTCTATGTAACAGTTGTAAGAGGTGTTAGAATAATACTAATGAATCACACCTAAATGACAAATGAATGAAAACCCACATTAAATAGAAGTTGTAAAGCCAATGGGTAGCAATAATCTTTGCAAAATGGGTATAATGCCACACACTTAATTGAAAATTTGAGCTACATTACTTGGCCATAAATATTATAGACAAATAGAGAAATTGTAAAAGAGCTATTAGAATAACAGTTAACAGCCACTAAACTAATTTTATCTTGAATATCTTTCTTCTTTCATACTAACCCTATACATACATACACACACACACAAACACACACACACACACACACACACACACACACACACACAAATATGTATGTATGTATGTATATGCAATTGCTCCTATGTTAATCTGCAATTGCTCCTTTGGTAATGGGTATAGCGCCAAAGATGCACAAAGATAACTACAAACAATAAACGAAGGGAAAAAAATTTACTAACCCTAATCATATTTTTTCACAAAAGAAAGAAAATTTAACTACAATTTCTCCTATGGTAATGGGTATAATGCCAAAGATGCACAGAGATAACTACAAACAATAAATGAAGAGAATTTTTTTTCTAACTCTAACCATATTTTTTGACAAAAGAAAGAAGATTTAATTGTAATTTCTCCATCCATATAGAGCCATAATTTCTTCAAAGTCTCCAAAATGTGTATAACGCCAAATATACAAACCTATAAGAGGAATAAATGAACAATAAATTAATCATTTACACAAAATACCCATGTAAAACAACTTATAGATTCCCGAGAACAATTTTAAAACCCTCCAATCTACTATAAAATGGAGCCAAAGACAACAATTTTTAGAATAGTTTGCTATCAAACCAACAATAGAGTTGAAGGCAAAAATTTTTAGAATAGTCTGCTATCAAACTAACACCACAATGGCTTTTCTGACAATGCAACTTAATCAGTATATTTTCTTGCACATTTTAGACTGCAACATTGAATATTGCATTTACTTCCTCCAATGCCATCGTACAAACACTTACCATTATGCTTCCACGTATCGAGGCAACCAACACCACCACTGCCAACCCACATAATTAGCAAACTGCATGTCATCATAAAAAGCCTCGGGAAACTCACTGTTGGACGAGAGATTTCTGGCACCAAGAAATTCTATTCATAGCTGGGTTGATGAAAATCCCAGCAAAAATTTCAAACATATAGCCTATAGGCTAACTAATTTTTTTTTTGAAATACCAAAACAATAGATTTGTAAGATATCCAACTACAAAATAAATGAAAATAATTCCATTCCTAGAGGCCTTTGATTATAGATCAAAACTTCTTCATGGTTTTTATACATTTTTCTGCTAATTTTTTTGCTTCTCTAATTTTTGGTTTAGTTAGGGAGATGTTCTAAATTCAACGTGAAAAATATAACATAAACAATATACAAACGTTTATGGAAAAAAATGTTATACCATTTGTAGTAGTTATGTCCCTGTAGCTCCTTGTATGTCCAATTCCAAACCAAAATAGAGTGTCTGAAATGATTACCATAGTATATTTTTTTCCAAATGAGACAAACCAAAACATATCTCCCTACTGTTGTTGCTTCAATCTATTCATAGTAATTGTAAAGGGGGACTACAAATATCTAGGATTTAGCACTACTAAAATCCAATTTAATTTGGAGATTTGCAATATAATTTGGTTGCGTATTTTTTTAAAAAAAAATTAAATGCAACCCCTCTCTATTTATTAGCTTATCTTTTCATGAAATGTGGAAACTTTTTAATGGAAAACTATTTCATAATGAGTTAAAAGTTGTTTCAGGCATGAGATAGGTATCTAGGGGAATTATGGACTGACAATTCCAAAAGTAAAGCCTATCGACTAATTAAGCCACCTTTTCTTTTAAAAATAAAAAATAGTTTGCTAAAACATAAAATTGGTGTAAGAGTTTATATAGTGAAAATTCTCTCACCACAATTTTTTATAATATTTGTAGATATCACAATTTTTAGTTAATAAATTTAAATAAGTTTTTAAGGTTGTTAGAAGGTCAAATTTACATATTTGGAATCAAAGTTGCATGTACATAAATCAATTTTATAGTTGTAGAAGTGAATTAAAATAGTGAATGCATAATCTATCAATACATAAAGACCTCACAATTATAAATTGGATCAATGAGTTCACAATCAATAACATAAATTTACAAATTATAAATGAAGATAAATGTCTTAACCCTCTTTATCAATTTCAAAAATATATTTATATATAACATTATCCTAAATTTTGGGGTGATTTTTTGATGAAATGGTGGGTCTTCTTGCTTGTAATGCCAACAACCAAGGTTCAAACTTTATGGAGTTACTCTCCATTGTGCCAACAATTAAGGGGCCCCCAAGATCTTGTATCTTGATTTACCTATAGGATGTAGAGTGGGGAATTTGTATTCCACCTAGGGGTACATCCCTAGCTTAAATTTTTATCAAATTGGTTATGTTGTATTTTAATTTTTTTGTACAACTTGTTAGTTTGTTAAGTTTAATATAGGGTTACTTATATGGGTAGTTTT
>VDFB02248699.1:0-21428 GCA_007258455.2 Sequoia sempervirens | reverse complement strand
CCCTAAAGTTTCCATGATAATATTTACACTTTGATTTCATTCTATCACAATAAATTTGCACTAGAACATAATACTAATATCAGTATCTTGCTTCACATTATAATTACCCTGAGGGTTTGTTTATCTCCCACTTGCAATTTCTTCTGCCTTTCTTACAAATGGTAGTATTAGCATTACTTTACTTATCCCATTTAATTGAGGAATAATTTCATTATTTACTCACAAACCTACAATAATGACACTTCTTTTGTCTAATCCCCAATATTATTACTTTCCAAATTTACTTGAATATTTTATATTACTTGCTTCAGATAACACTATTATATCTATCTTAGTAATAAGAGTGTTATTAATTATTTAACCCATTAGATTAATAAAATTATTCTCCTAGAGGACATGTAATTATTAATTCATTTCTATTGGTCAAATCATTTAATCTTGGAATAAGGATTCCTTTTTCTGAAAAGAAAACATTAACCACTCGTTTATGCTATAATGTGTTGCGCTTGTTAATTCGCTACATGCATCGAATGATAGTACCCAAGCAATAACATCACACACCAATACAAAATTTATAGAAGTTACATTACCTCAAATTTGAATTTGAAAAACCTAAAAATTTATAATTTATTCTAATTATTAAATTATAATATTTATTTATTTATTTTCTTACCCTTAACTAAATATAATCAAATAATTATATATACATGTGAATTTAATATTTATAGAAATGAGAAATAGCTTATTCAAATAAATATACATTAAATTCTTCTACATATTATCTTTTATTATTTTCCAATAAAAAGAAACTCCCTAATATTTGGTGGACCTCTTTCTTTACATATATTTTTATTTAAAATTATTAAGCTTATTTCCCCAAGAGTGTGGGAGTATATTCCCATCACTTTTCTTAAGGAGTATTATTGAAACTTATTACAATCCCCCTTTTATCTTTTGTTTTATGTAAAAGTCAATATACCTCTCCTCTCTTCAAGGGGGAGTAGGATTATTTAATTGTTTTAAAAGAACATTAAATTAAGTGATTTACATGGAGATGAATTTCCTTCGAGGAAACATGGGGGCTTTTAAAACATATCCCTTTGAAATCAAGTTCCTTATAAAATATTGCATTTTAGGGAACTCGCCACATATAAGACTAATACGATGATGGTAAAGGCATGGAATAGTGATAGAAATGGATAAAATAAGCATGCGACCCAATGACGGTTACCTTTAAGAGGGATGAGATAAATCTACGCACATTGACATTCATTAGTTACGCATGAGTATAGCATTTAATCTACAGAGGATCGAGACTATAGCTTATATTTACCTAGTAGCCATATGTTTTACACTTCAATGCGCTGAGGTATCGACATGGGCATGCATACGGGAGGTGGTGTAGTGATGCTGGCTGGTAGGTGGTAGTTTAAATGATGCTTATTATGATTTTGGCAGTTTATTCATATATATATTTTTTTAAAACACAGTTCCCATTGCATGATGGTGGTGGCAGAGGTAATTATTGCACGAATCATCCAACAAGATAGAGCTGGATTTCCCTTGGATAAATCACCGTCTACCTTCAACCACCAACCAATCCTCTCATTGATGTGTGGGACGCCCAGATGCCTAACACACCTTCCACAATAAATGATGCAGCTACTGTGTCTTCTTACTGACAATCCAAAGAAGTATGGGATTACACAATTAAAGGCAGGCGTTGATTTTTAGTTTGCACCCAGGGTTTCCAGGAACGATGACTGGTTCGCTTCATTTCAATGTTTATTTGAGGATATATTTATTTATTTCTATTTATTTTGGTGTATTCTTTGGAGACGATTCCTCTGTGGCAGATATATGAGATGATTGCAGGTTTGAAATTATCCTTCTATCTTGCCTTATTGTGAGTATAGAACACTGTGTCCTCTATGTTGCGAGAGAGGAATGACAGGAGGAGGAGATTCATTGTAGTTTGCATTAAATGGGAAGGAGTGAAAGTGCACTGGCAACCAACAGTTCGGAGAAGCGCCCAATTCCAGTTATGATCTAATGGATGCGTAGACCACCTTCAGAACACCATTTGTGCACAGGCAGGAGTAAGTTGGTAACAATATGCAAGAGTTTGGTGAGGGTCAGCTATAGCAGCGCCTGGCTATCCACACTAACAATTTTTTTTCTGTTTCTTTTATTTTTCCCGTAACATTTTCCATTGCTACTCATCTTTTTCTGGTTTTTCTATAATGAAACATATGCCTGGATTTAATAGGGATCCCTAGTTGATATATATAGGCTTGTTGAGAGTAGTATTTATAGAACATTTAGAAAGAAGCAAAGTACAATGTAATTTTTTTTTTCTTCAGAAATATAAGTGAATTTGTGTATGCTTTTCCATGTATAATACATCAACGTGGATAATTAAATACAATACAGTTCTCATAGTCAAATAGATTTATATTTATCCCTAATACAATGGATATATATTTCTGCTATATCTTTAACAAACACCATGACATCTACATCTATAACTGCTTGCACAAACTGAAGGGGTCATCATTTCTGGTTTGATACATTAAGTAAAAATCCTCAAGTTTACTTATTCATGAATATATATTTATTCCAGACTATTCTAACTAGGAGCAATTGTGATAAGATCTATAGAATGCTACTTCCATGCAAACACAAAGACACTTAGCTATCTTCCTAACCCCTTATTTTTTCAATATTCATTTATTTACTTGATTACAAAATCCACACTTATATTTGCAGTATTCAAATAACTTTCTTCAAGGAAGCTTATGGTTCCTAATGTTTCAATACATCCTCCTCATGAAGGCACAATCTTGAACTCAACATTATTTCCCAAATACCCATTAGATAGTGAATATGCTGTAAATTTATTCATTTAAAAAAAAATGCAAATACACATTTAGCTTTCAAGAAATCAACCAAGAAATTATAGAGAACAATACCAGAAGTTGAACACTTAACCTATTACATATAATATTGGGATTGCTATTAACTCACATGCCCATGAAATAAGCTTTGATCTTTTATAGACAATTTTGAGGAATCTTGGATCTTATGTGCATTTATAGTAAACCTTGATGCTTTTCATTCTCTATCAAGTTATAACAAAACACAAGCTTTCCATATTACGTCCAAAATTTAAAGAAATGCAATGAAGACAACACAATGATTAAGGCTTGCTCTCCACCCTACCGTAATGGCATCATGGAGCCTCGTGGGCTCTAGCCATACCCCCGAGCAAGGAAATATTTTAGCTCCAAGATGATGAATGGAGCCCTTTCAAAGTTTCCCAAAGAATAAGCATAGCACCAAATTTCATACATCTAGGTTTTCTGCCTTCTACTTTCAACCATGAACCATACTACATGTCACCTTCTCACAAAAATTAAACAAGGGAAAAGAAAGTAGGGATAAACTTATCTTTCTTTTTGTTGATGAGAGGGTTAAACTCTCTATCCTTCTTCTTCCTCTCCAAGCCAAGCCATCTTGATCACCCTCTACCATCTCCATTAGAGTTCTCCAAAAGGAGAAGTGGGTAACACCCCCACTCTTCCTTCCTCTCTCAAATATATAGGAGTTTCCACTTGCAATCTTTGAATAGGGAGGTGTGAAGTGTACCTCCTTCCATCAATGATGGTATTTCTCATTAAAGAGGGGAACATGCACTTGGACAACCCCTCAATCTTTTCACCCCTATCCTCTCCTCAAAATTCGTCACTCCTCATAATGAGGGCTTTTCAAGAGTCAAATCATGTCCTTGGAGACTTATTGCATGCTACTTGACCCCTACCACTATGGTATAGACCCTAGGGGGGTTTATTTTTGCATCCCAACTAAGGAATTTTGACCAACAATCCTCTTTAAAGACCCTCTTAAGGATCCATCCGAGTTTCATACTTGGATAAGGGTTTCTAACTACTAACCCCACTTACACCCACATAACACCTAATCTAATATCCTTTTAATATCAACCCTTACTATATTAATTTACCACATTGACTTATTTATTTATAAGCCCCAAAGGTTCAAATTCATATCCACAATAAGATGTCTTTTGATTTGCTCTCAATGGTTTCCCTTCTCATACTCGCACCCTTATTTTCCTGCACATTTCCAATGCAATAGTAAGAAACAATCATGTATAACATTAATTCGTAAGCTTAATATCCTAGATCTATCTATGCAACAATTTTCCATTTGAAATTTCAATTCGTATTCCATAATTTATGAGTTCCTAATGCCTTCATGGTAGTGACAATTAAATAGAATTTTAGAATGAAATGCAAGAATATTGTTACACAATCACGCTATTTATCATCTATAATACATCTTACCATCTATTTAGGAAACATGAAATAAATTATGGTTTTACCAATCATGTGATGTAAGGGTCTTACATCCCCTCTCTTAGCTTAGACTTCCTCACAAGTCATTAATCTAGAAATAATCTCCATACAACAAGCATACAAATCCTTAAAACCAGTAATTACTTTTCTTTCTTGATGAGACAATCAAAGCATTCAACTATAAGTGCACATTAAAGACATCACTTCCATGAATCCAATATCTAAATACTTAGAACAAAATTTCTCCCAATATAACATTTATCTAATATATTCATAGTGTAACAAATGTTAGTAGCCATCCATGTAGTTAACATTTTTGTTTAGCAATTGCACCAACACATATACAAACACCTTAACATCCTTGGAAACCGTCAAGGTTCTCTTTTGCATCATAAACATCACTCATGATGTTATAAAATTCTTTCATTCTAATATCAATTCAAGAATAGTAGTCTCAATTTTATTGTCACTTTCTTTCTCATAATAGTCAAGTATTTCCACATGTAATTTATTTACAAATTTACCCATACATCACAACAATTACACATAGTTCACATCACAAGGCTCAATGGGGTTTACAAGGATGGATATTCTTGGATACCACTCGAGGCCCTTCTCTAAGGTATCCTCCAATAGATAAGAATAATCATAGAATGAGGGGAAGAATGGATTAATGACCATCCCATACCGGTCCCATTCACAACCCCTTTTCAAAAATAATTCCCCAGCGCATCTACTCCCCTATATGACCTGCCAGGGAACCCCCCGGGATATGGCAGTTTACATATGTCACATTACACCACATTTACCAGCAGTTAGAAAACATTAAGAAAGCCTCAAGTTGAGAAATCATAAGATCATAAACCAATGTTTCAATAAAACATAAAATTATAAAATCAAGAGAAAACAAAATAAAGATCAATTGTAGCTACATTTCAACATTCCAATCTTAATTCAAAAATGAAATTAAATAAGTCCTTGAGGCAGTTTGGACTATAACAACCTTCAAATGGCTAAATAGCCTAATAAAATAAATGCAAAATTCCACACTGCTGGTGCATAATAAAATAAAACATCAATCAAGAATTACCAATAATTCATATTCCAACAATAAAAAAAAACTGCACATTACGAGCACCATGTGACTTGATAAGCCACCTAAGGGGAGGAGGGGAATGGTGGTTCTCTAACCACATAAGTATAATAGCATGCAATCAATGGTGGTCCCTGACCACATAAATATGAATAATTGGTGTTCCCTGACCACATGAATATGAATAGTTGGTGGTCCTCGACCACATAAATACCAATCACTAGTGGTCCTTGACCACATGAATAGTTGGTGGTCCCCGACCACATAAATATGAGTCACTGGTGGTCCTTAACCACATGAATTGAATAGCTGGTGGTCCCCGAACACATAAATATGAATCACTGGTGGTCCATGTAATTCCATCCTTTACCCATGGGTTATAAACATCAAGTAATAGGTTTTCACTATGAACCAACAAGCGTGGCTCTCATATGTGGGGGAGTAGGCCACGATCAACGTCCATGGGAGGATTACAATGACTCAACATAGATCCTTTGTCAGGATTAGGGACAACGCCCTGAGCTCATAATTTCCCAATGGGAGAACATGTGCCTCTCAACCCCTATTCACACTAGCTGGCATCACACTCCCATAAGGGGGAACCAAACGCTAGGGGTACACATTTAACATAAAAATAAAACTAACAAAAAAGGAATACATCACATTCCATTTAATACACACACTTATACACATAACACATTTATTTGAACTCACTAATAGCTAGCTTACATAAAGGCCATCACAAAGGGTACATATAGGGGATCATACTAGATGTCCACCACCCTTATCCCAAGTCAGATACCCTATATCCCATACTTGGGGCACAACACATTTACTGGTTTTCACTTCACATGTCATACATAATACACTTTATGAAATTCACCATGTTGTAGAACAAAATAAATTCACTTACATACACTTATTTTTCTTTAAATCATATTCACTTTGCTTCTTTAATTTTGTACATATCTACTCATGTTGCATAGGTAAAAGGAACCACTAGTTGATGCACAATGTAGCTTATGTATATTACTCCATTTTCCTAAAATTTAACAATAAATGATGCACCACACTTCCCATCTTACTAGTTTAGTGTTTGACATATCATATAGGATCAAGATTTGTTCTCTATGTTTATCCATACCAGTCTTCCTCTTTCATTCAACCATGTGTTGTTATGTTCACTAACATATCAATATGGGTAATTCCACTATAATTTTCACAACAAGCTAGAGAAGGTTTCTTACTTAATAAGGAAGATAGTCAACTATTTTTGTTTGAAGAATTCCAATATGAGAAAGGAAAGCACACTCAATGCATAACACACATGATAAATCATGGAATAGTAATTTTCACAACTCATTAATCTATATATATTTAAAAAATTAAAAAATAAAAAAAATCTCGCATTTTGCTACCTAAGGTTGACTCATTTAATCACATGTTATAATCATCATTTTTATAATCACAGTTATTTCTAACTTCATAAGGTTCAAGGACATGCTATAAGTAACAATTTCTACATTTAAATTTTCTCCATTGTATTTCTATGACACACACACATATTATTTTTTTTCTAGAGTACTAGGCATTGGTATACAAATGCACAACATTAGTTGGGAGTCTTTCACGACAATTTTCATATCCTTGATGATACCATTTAGTTTCTCAATCACTTAATTCACTAAAAAATTTACATAATTCCTCACCAGATTTATAAATTCAAACAATTGATTCTTTTATTGTTTTGACATGTACACAACCTTAAAAGGTCAACACCTAATTGATTACATTATTACTTCCTTTATGACAAGTTTCCTTTCTTATTTTTGCACCAATAAGTCTTTAGTTCTTAGCTATGTATAAGGAAGTAGTTATGGTGTGTGCCCTAAGTAATGTTGTCACTCCAAATGTATATTTGACAAGGTCTCTTCACCAAGGTTTTAGACTCAATTACTAGAAGGAAATTGTTTTCACATTACCTAAATCAATTTCCACCAATCTTGACATAGTTGTAACTTTCTACACATTCTCACCTTTGACTTGACTCCTAGAAATCATCTTGCTTTGTTAACTATTTAATCTTTAAATAGTAGAGCACAAGGGTTTGTTAGCTTATTGTTTCATCAAGTTTACTAGGCCATCATCTACTTACACATGTGTTTAAATAACTTTAAAGTTTCACCATTTAAGTCAAGGTGAATATTTTGATTCTGACCACTTTTATAAATTGGACTTAATATATAATGCAAGATTTTGATTATTAGTTGATGTCATCATCCATGAAATCATTACCTATCACACACAATATTTATCATTTGTTGCTTCATGAAATCAACCCTTGTACACTTATATGTAAATCAAGATATTTGGTTAATAGGTTAAGCCCTAGGAAAATCATGCCCTAAGGCATACAAGATAAAATTCAATGCATGCATTAGTACCAATTTGTGATTTCAAGCCCTTAAATTTATATCTAACAACCTTCACCTTAAGGGTTCAGTTTCAATTTTATTTTTTTGACAAGATTTTAAGTCTCACTATACGGGTATTTAAATTACACATAACACATTGTTCAAGGGTGTTATATTTAATCAATTTAATAGTTTATAAATTTAAACTTATTTAATTACAACCTTCAACACACTAATCATTTTCATGGTTCACAAAATTTTTGACGAGTTACATGATTCCAAATATAATTATGATGTTTTATCCTTTCTTCATACTAAAGTTTCTAAAAAAAAATAAAAATAAAAATTACCTTATTATTGTATTGAAGAATTATGGCCTTAAAATTCAACAAACTAATATTTCCTTAATGATACACCTCACTATGTCCTATTACTCTATTCAGGCATTTATAACAAGGACTATGCCTCATAACTCAATTATACCCCTTTTAAGGTTATAAGGAAATTTGATAACAATGGGCTAGATTAATGTTGTAACCCTAGTTAACTAGTCTAATATGGGATCTAGGTATTCACCTTATTATGGCACCATGTATAGACTTGAGTCTCTTTTAAAATTTGAATCCTTTAAATTAGTTGCTTTCTTGACCTATCTTTAATAGTCAATTCTTCAACATTTAGTACTTTAAAACCTTATTTAGCTCATTTGTTTAAACTAAGTTCTCATGTATCACACCATGTGAGCCCTTTAGATTTAACATTTTATTCTAGATAACACAAGGTGTTTTGCGTGCACACAACACATAATGCACAATTTATTCCCAGAGCTCCCTAGAGTTGCAACCTAGGGCTCTGATACCAAGTTTCATGTCTAAAATAAATTTCGCTTTGAAAACATGTCAATTTTTTTTTTTTCCTCTAATCTATAGACCCGACTTCGACAATTATTATTATTATTATTACTATTATTATTTTATTAACATTTAACCCTTCACGATAATATTATTATTTTAAAACAATGGCAAAAAAAGATGTTCACCCGTTGCTTCCAACATTCCCTAAATAACATTCAGTTATTTGTTTATTTCTCTCACCAAAGGCTTTGAACCTCATAACATCATCAATGTTTAAAGATAGTTACATGTTTGAAGGTTATTTCCTCAAAGGTTGATAATTAACATAATCATATTACTCCATTTAATCCACACTTAAGCATTTTGCTAACATAACTATCGATCACTAGTTCTTTCCTAAGGATTAATGTTTTACTGACCCTACAACTTATACTATCAATTATTGCAATCCGACCACCTTTAATTGCACTTCTAGCTGCTCTACAAACTCCAAGTTAACTCTATAAATTTAGTACTGTTTCAAACAAATTCAGTGGTACGTAACCCTAAAGTTTCCATGATAATATTTACACTTTGATTTCATTCTATCACAATAAATTTGCACTAGAACATAATACTAATATCAGTATCTTGCTTCACATTATAATTACCCTGAGGGTTTGTTTATCTCCCACTTGCAATTTCTTCTGCCTTTCTTACAAATGGTAGTATTAGCATTACTTTACTTATCCCATTTAATTGAGGAATAATTTCATTATTTACTCACAAACCTACAATAATGACACTTCTTTTGTCTAATCCCCAATATTATTACTTTCCAAATTTACTTGAATATTTTATATTACTTGCTTCAGATAACACTATTATATCTATCTTAGTAATAAGAGTGTTATTAATTATTTAACCCATTAGATTAATAAAATTATTCTCCTAGAGGACATGTAATTATTAATTCATTTCTATTGGTCAAATCATTTAATCTTGGAATAAGGATTCCTTTTTCTGAAAAGAAAACATTAACCACTCGTTTATGCTATAATGTGTTGCGCTTGTTAATTCGCTACATGCATCGAATGATAGTACCCAAGCAATAACATCACACACCAATACAAAATTTATAGAAGTTACATTACCTCAAATTTGAATTTGAAAAACCTAAAAATTTATAATTTATTCTAATTATTAAATTATAATATTTATTTATTTATTTTCTTACCCTTAACTAAATATAATCAAATAATTATATATACATGTGAATTTAATATTTATAGAAATGAGAAATAGCTTATTCAAATAAATATACATTAAATTCTTCTACATATTATCTTTTATTATTTTCCAATAAAAAGAAACTCCATAATATTTGGTGGACCTCTTTCTTTACATATATTTTTATTTAAAATTATTAAGCTTATTTCCCCAAGAGTGTGGGAGTATATTCCCCTCACTTTTCTTAAGGAGTATTATTGAAACTTATTACAATCCCCCTTTTATCTTTTGTTTTATGTAAAAGTCAATATACCTCTCCTCTCTTCAAGGGGGAGTAGGATTATTTAATTGTTTTAAAAGAACATTAAATTAAGTGATTTACGTGGAGATGAATTTCCTTCGAGGAAACATGGGGGCTTTTAAAACATATCCCTTTGAAATCAAGTTCCTTATAAAATATTGCATTTTAGGGAACTCGCCACATATAAGACTAATACGATGATGGTAAAGGCATGGAATAGTGATAGAAATGGATAAAATAAGCATGCGACCCAATGACGGTTACCTTTAAGAGGGATGAGATAAATCTACGCACATTGACATTCATTAGTTACGCATGAGTATAGCATTTAATCTACAGAGGATCGAGACTATAGCTTATATTTACCTAGTAGCCATATGTTTTACACTTCAATGCGCTGAGGTATCGACATGGGCATGCATACGGGAGGTGGTGTAGTGATGCTGGCTGGTAGGTGGTAGTTTAAATGATGCTTATTATGATTTTGGCAGTTTATTCATATATATATTTTTTTAAAACACAGTTCCCATTGCATGATGGTGGTGGCAGAGGTAATTATTGCACGAATCATCCAACAAGATAGAGCTGGATTTCCCTTGGATAAATCACCGTCTACCTTCAACCACCAACCAATCCTCTCATTGATGTGTGGGACGCCCAGATGCCTAACACACCTTCCACAATAAATGATGCAGCTACTGTGTCTTCTTACTGACAATCCAAAGAAGTATGGGATTACACAATTAAAGGCAGGCGTTGATTTTTAGTTTGCACCCAGGGTTTCCAGGAACGATGACTGGTTCGCTTCATTTCAATGTTTATTTGAGGATATATTTATTTATTTCTATTTATTTTGGTGTATTCTTTGGAGACGATTCCTCTGTGGCAGATATATGAGATGATTGCAGGTTTGAAATTATCCTTCTATCTTCCCTTATTGTGAGTATAGAACGCTGTGTCCTCTATGTTGCGAGAGAGGAATGACAGGAGGAGGAGATTCATTGTAGTTTGCAGTAAATGGAAGGGAGGAAAGTGTACCGGGCAACCAACAGTCGGAGAGCCCAATCTCAAGCAAGTTATGATCTAATGGATGCCTAGACCACCTTCAGAACACCATTTGTGCACAGGCAGGAGTAAGTTGGTAACAATATGCAAGAGTTTGGTGAGGGTCAGCTATAGCAGCGCCTGGCTATCCACACTAACAAATTTTTTCTCGCTTTTTATTTTCCCGTAACATTTTCCATCATACTCATCTTTTCTGCCATAATGAAACATATGCCCGATTTAATAGGGATCCCTGAAGGATATATATATAGGTTTGTTGAGAGTAGCATTTATAGAACATTTAGAAAGAAGCAAAGTGCCAATGTAATTTTAATTTTTCTAAATATAAGTGAATTTGTGTATGCTTTCCATGCATAATACGACCAACGTGGATAATTAAATACAATTCTTATAGTCAAATAGATTTACATTTATCTCTAATGCAATGGATATATATTTCTACTACATCTTTAACAAACTACTTGCATAAACTGAAGGTCATCATTTCTGGTTTGATACATTAAGTAGAAATTCTCAAGTTTATTTATTCATGAATATATATTTATTCCAAACTACTCTAACTATGAACAATTGTGATAAGATCTATAGAATTTTTCTTCCATGCAAATACAAAGATACTTAGCTATCTTCCTAACCTTTTTTTTATATTCATTTATTTACTTGATTACAAAATCCACACTTATATTTGCAGTATTCAAATAACTTTCTTCAAGGCAGATTATGGTTCCTAATGTTTCAATACATCCTCAAAATTAAGGCACAAGCTTGAACTCAACATTGTTTTCCAAATATCCATTAGATAGTGAATATACTGTTAATTTATTCATTTCAAAAATAAAGTGCAAATACACATTTAGCTTTCAAGAAATCAACCAAGAACTTATAGAGAACCATACCCAAAGTTGAACACTTATCCTATTACAAATAATATTGGGATTACTATTAACTCACATGCCCATGAAAATAATCTTTGATCTTTTAAAATTAATTTTGAGGAATCTTGGATCTTACATGCATTTACAGTAAACCTTGTTGCTTTTCATTCTCTATCAAGTTACAACAAAACACAAGCTTTCCATATTACAACCAAATTTAAAGAAATTCAATGAAGACAACACAAATGATTAAGGCTTGCTCTCCACCCTATCGTAATGGCACAATGGGGCCTCGTGGGCTCTAGCCATACCCCCAAGCAAGGAAGTCTTTTAGCTCCAAGATGATGAATGGAGCCCTTTCAAATTTTCACAAAGAATAAGCATAGCACCAAATTTCATGCATCTAGGTTTTCTGCCATCTACTTTCAACCATGAACCATACTACATGTCATCTTCTCACAAAAATTAAACAAGGGAAAATAAAGTAGGGATAAACTTATCTTTCTTTTGTGTTGATGAGAGGATTAAACTCTCTATCCTTCTTCCTCTCCAAGCCAATCCATCTTGTTCACTTTCTACCATCTCCATTAGAGTTCTCCAAGAGGAGAAGTGGGTAACACCCCACTCCTTCCTCCTCTCCCAATATATAGAAGTTTCAAAAATTGTAACTCTTGGATGGGGAGGTGTGGTGTGTACCTCCTTCCATCAATGAAGGTCCTTTCCCCATTAATGAGGGGAACATGCACTTGACAACCTCCCCAATCTTTTTTCACCCCTATCCTCTCCTCAAAATTGCCACCTCATTATGAGGGCTTTTCAAGAGTCAAAATCATGTCCTTGGAGACTTCATTGCATGCTACTTGACCCCTACCACTATGGTATAGACCTCCTAGGGGGTTTTATTTTGCATCCCAATCCAAGGAATTTGACCAACAATCCTCTCTTAAAGTGGACCCTCTTAAGGATCCATCCGAGTTTCATACTTGACATAAGGGTTTCTAACTACTAACTCTTAATTTACACCCACATAACACCTAATCTAATATCCTTTTAATATCAACCCTTACTATATTAATTCTTACCACATTGACTTATTTATTTATAAGCCCCAAAGGTTCAAATTCATATCCACAATAAGATGTCTTTTGATTTGCTCTCAATGGTTTCCTTCTCATACTGCACTTATTTTCCCCGCATTTCCAATGCAATAGTAAGAAACAATCATGTATAACATTAATTGTAGTTTAATATCCTAGGATCTATCTATGCAAATAATTCTTTCCATTTGAAATTTCATTCAGATTCCATAATTTATGAGTTCCTAATGCCTTCATGGTGAAAGGGATAATTAAATAGAATTTTTAGGAATGAAATGCAAGAATATTGTTACACAATCAATGCCTATTTATCATCTATAATACATCTTTACCATCTATTTAGGTCACAAAACAAATTATGGTTTTACCCAATCATATGTGATGTGGGGTCTTGCTGTGTTCATTGACTTGCTGAGATGAAAACCTCTGCAAGGACACCTTTCCTCGTGTGTGGAAGACCGCATTAGGAGAGGATTTGGAGGCTTCACACAAGAGCTTCATTTGTGCCTCATAGTTGCAGGTTATAGAGTTTAGCGTTGAAGATTTCCATCTTATTTTGATGTAGGATTGTGGTTTTGGATTTTTTAATCTTGGCTTTAATTTGGGTGATGTTTAAACACTTTTGGTGGAGAATTTCTTAATTTCTGGGCATTGATATTTAGAGCCTGAACCCTCTTTTCTACTCATATCTAGTTGGTGGATTTTATTTTCAATCTGGGCATTGTTTCTTAAGAAGCCCCTTTCTTAGGCGATTCCAACAAGTGTAAGAGGGCATTTTTTAGTGAAGGATTGAATTTTTTCTTCAAGGTCACCCCCAACTGCTAGTCGTCTTTTACTTTTGGGAGTCACTTGATGTTGGTCAACCATGTAGGGTGTTGTATGTTATTTTCTATAGCTGGACAGTGAGAGGATATGTGTATTTTCTCTTGGGTTGTTTCAGACTGTGCGACTCAAACTTAGGATGAGTTTTCAGAAATTTTGGAGTTAAGAGAGACGTCCCAGCCTAGTTTGGAAAGAGTTTATGGCCTCCGTAAAGGGTGATGTATCTGCTCATTGAAAAAGTCACCAATCGGCTGCAAAGGGATTACTACCAAGTCTAAAAGCCTTTAATTTGAGATTGATATTATTTGGTATGATTGAAATAATAACGTTTCTTACAAATCTGATTATCACATCTTATGAAGTGTTCATTCTAGCATATTAGCATAGCTTTATATCATTGGTGAGGGACGAGTTCTTGAAGAGCTACATATTAGTTGCTAGGCATTGATAAGGGTGATCCCACAATAGTGGTTTACAATTTTTGGCCAAATTGGACACTCAAATTATTATTTTTAATTAAATCTTCACATTCGGGCACCTATAGTGGATAAACCATGAGGAATTTGAAGATGATGCAAACTAGAGTCTCGTCAAGATTTTTATTCAGATTCTTAGCTAGCCTTTTCAAAAATTTTCAAATCGATTGCAATTTTTCTATCTCCCACTAAAACTAGCTTTCCTTTTTTCAAAAACAATACTTTTTTAAAGTGACGACACCATATAACACAACTTTTTTTCCATGAAGAATAAAATTCTAATTTTTCAAATTTAGATTTTGTAACTCGGTATCTAGTGCTTCCACTTGGTTATTAGATGAGTTTCATTGAATATTTTTCTTTAATCAAGCTTTGTCAAACTAATTACAATCTCGCATTATTAGCTGACTGTGATAATGCGAACTTTTCTTGTATATATATCAAATTCAATTATTATTTTGTTGATCATGACTCAATATCTGGTGCACTCATATTTTCAAAAAATTGATAATTTGCTATTTTTCCACATGTTAGAGACCATTCTCAATGAAAACTATGTCTAATAAAACTTAAAAATCAAATACATACGTTCAGCAAAAAACATATTAAAATTATATTCATTCAATAGCTCATTCTCGAGGACCAATTGGATTCCTAAATGGGTTTTGAAGATCCTCCATTAACCTCAACCTAAGCTTTTAAAGTGCCAAAATTTAGGTTTTTGTGTCTCGGGATGGATATGTGTGGCTCCATACTTTTAACCCTCGGTTGCATTTTTGTTGTTTTTGGTGGTTAACCAAAGGGGTTCGCTGAACTAGGGTTCCTAAGCTAACCCCTTTATGAGTTCAACAACTGACTTCTACTTAACATCCAAAATCACTTTTTCCTTGGGGTCATTTTTGGTGAGTTTTCATTCCTATTAAATAATCAGATTGGTTAAGCTTCTGAAAGTGTTCTTTGCAAGTGTATTTCTCTTCTTTCTTTATGCTCTTGTCTATGCATTTATGAAATATCAAACACATGCAAACTTATGATAAAACCATTGCAAAATCATTCTTAAGCAAACACAAACAACAAGCATTAAAAACAAAGAAGTCTTGGAGGTCACACAATAATTTATTACAGCAACTGACATATCTCAAAAAAAAAAAATTGGGGTTGTCCATTACAGTGGTATTAGAGCTAGAATAGACTTGTCATCTAGTGGGTTTATTTTTCTATGAGCCAGAGTGATAGAGAAAGGAGATATTCAGAGAGGAGTAGAAGAAAAGAAGAGAGTTTTTGGGAACATTGGTCATCTTCTAAAGAAGCGCAGCAAATAGAAACTTCATCCAGTGGGTCTTCTAACACAAGAAGCATGGGAGACAAGGATGAAAATGGGAATGAAAGAAATAACAGGAATGGGAGAAACAAAGAACCTCCAGACATAATGGAAATTTTACTTGACACTTTGGTTAGGGGACAACTAAGGGTAGCACAACACCAGGAAACAAATGAAAGGATAGCGGATTTGGTGCTCAAAATGGATCAATTGGGTCAAGGAAATAGGATAGGATAGCAAGGAGTTGGTAACCAAGGGGCTTTGGCAAGACCTCTTATGCCAAACTTTCCTTTGAGGATAGAAGCTCTGGTTAATCCAAAATTCACATTGTTGGAACAACAAGAACAGTTTAGACAGGATTGGGTGGATGCAAGACCTGATTTTCAGATGGATATTTGACTTCAAGACTATATTGACTTGAGGATGAGACACTCTAATCACAGGGGGAATAGAGACTAGCAATATGAACTATGAAAGAAAGTAGGGAAGTTCACACTTATTTCGATGGGTCCAGAAAAATGACAACAAGGGCGTGGGTACAAAAACTAGACACCTACTTCACACTAAATCCTATGCCAGAGCTTGAGTCTATTCAATATGCATTTATACACTTGGATGGTGTGGCTCATGAGTGGTGGTACAATGGAATGATAACTTTGGGTCATGCACAAATTAATTCCTATAGGGTGTTCACTGAAAGGCTAATTGAGAGATTTGATAAAAAAAGATCTCGAGTTGCACTTCAAGGAGTTAGCCCAACTCAAATAGTGGGGTTCTATAGATTCATAAATATCATAATTTCAAAAGCTTTTAGTGTTAGTAACTAACATTTTTGAGAGGAGGTTGATTGTATTATTCATTGATGGATTATCTGACCCCTTACGAGGTTGGATAAAGGCTTTTAACCCTCCTAGCCTTCAAGAAGCCATTAAAAAGGCCAGACACATGGAGACTTCAACATTTAAAAATAAATTTCAGTCAAAGGACCTATAGCTCAAGAAGGAAAAGGATAAGAAAATTGACATCAAAGAGCAAGAGCAGTGTAAGAAAAACTACACAAGGTTAGACACTGAGACTTTGAATGAACTTAGGAAGAAAGGATTATGTTTCACATGTAGAGAACCTTATACACAAGGCCACAAATGTGTTGTCAAGGAAAAGGCATTGTTAATAGAGTACCAATCTGGTGAAGAAAGTGAATCAAAAAAATCAGACCAACAAGCTAATTCCGATGAAATGGAGGTGGAAAAGACATCGAAGGGGAGTGATAAGTGGTTGGACCATGATGGGACATTTTCCCAACTTCATAGCTTCCATGAACATCAGTCTTTGCATATTAGAGGTGTGTTACAGGGGCAGCATATGTTAGCCTTGATTGATACAGGAGCTACTCATAACTTCATCATTGATGGTTTAGTGGTTTGAAGAGGACTTTAGAAACAGGAGGTTGGTGGGTTCAAGGTTATGGTGGTTGATGGTTTCACTATTTAGTGTAACAGGATGGTTCCCTAGTTGAGCATCCTATTGAGAGGACATGAAACTAAGGAGGACTTCTACGTGGTGAACATTGGAGACACATATGTAGTTATGGACATTCAATGGCTACGTTCTTTGGGGGAATTTACCTTGAACTTTCAGACATTAGAACTTAAATTCAAATCAGAAGGTAAGAATGTGGTTTTGAGAGGACTATCACAGAGTGGACCACGTGCAGAGTCTAACAAGGAGAAGGGAAAAGACAAGGCAACAACCTTTAATGCTTCTTTGGAGCTGTCTAGAGTTCTTGTGAATGCTAGTTTCATGTCGGGTAATGTTGTAAATGATAACACACCCCTCGTAGTTTGTACAGTTGAAAGTAATCAAGTTGAGGCCTTCAAAACAATAACCCAAGATGATTGCCACAGTGTACACAAAGAACAAAACAAACCACTTCCTGATACATGAAAACTTGATGAGATGGTACTTCTATTCAACAAAGAGCCAACATGGGATGAATTTACTTTTGATTATGGAGTTGCTCTAATTTCTATTCAATAATCAAGCATGGCTGATGGCATTAATGATGATTTTGGTCTTGATCTTGTTAGAGAGAACAAATCAAATTTATCTTTTCTTATAGTTGATCATGAGCCTAAATCAAGCAGTTTTGCTAATTTGGATTCACAATTAGATTTTGAGGGGGATCAACAATTGCTTTTTGATAATCCCTTATTTGAGATATGAGCTGATAGGGTATATGACAACCCACTTTTTGAGCTGGAAGATGAAATTACTCCTAGCTGTTGCACTACACTGGATGAAAATAGCAAGGTATGGGATCCAGGTGTAGCTTCTAGTAGTGAAGTGTTGACTCAAGAGTGGACTAGTGGGATTATTTCTAGCTTCAAAACCCAAGCAAATGTTCTAATAAACTTACATACGATTCCAATTGGTGACCAACAGCTGAGTTTTACCAGGTTGAGCTTAGGTGTCAGAGATGATTTGGTATTAGGGGATGACTCTTCAGCTTATATCTTGTCTCCTCCTACATATCCAGTGGAATCGTGGATTAATTATTGTTGCTTGCGCTTTCTTGAGTTGGTTATACAGTCCTTGCTCGATGAGATGATTGATTTTGAGTTGGGGCAACCGATAGTGAGTACCTTTCCAACTTCTGTGCTCCCATTATTTGCCTCCATTTTGGTGAGTGACGCTAAATACAATTATTTCATGGCGTGAGCATACTTTGCTACAGTTGATGGTTCACTGTTTGCAACAGTTTGGGCTAGGAGAGTACAGTCTAGGCACTTGGGGTTGGAAGTGATGTTCAGTATGACACAACCTCAACATGATAGTTCTTTCCTGAGGTTCACAGGGAATCTGGGATTCACATCGGGTTTAGAGCAGATGTTGTTTGGGATGTGAGAGTCAGTGTGGATTTTCTCAAGTTTACTCCGATAGCACCTTCATTTGGTTCTTTGGAGAGACTTATTTTTGAGGAATGGGTTGAGTTTGGTTGCTACATTTTCACTCTTCTTACAGGTGACATTCAGGAGACTTCAGGTGTTGATGCCTTACAGGACAGGGAGTTGAGCCATAAGAGCTATAGACCACCTAGACTTATTTGGGACCTGGGGATCATTTCAAGTTTCAACATGGTTTGGATGTGGATTGCAGGGCTCACTAGAATTGCTTGAGGACAAGCAATCTTTGGGAAGGGCAGACTATAATGTCCCCATTTCTACAACTTCTTTTAGCTGGGTTGATTCTGTCACACTTACTATCTTTAGTAAGTTATCTTTAGCAGGGGGTCTAGCACGGTGCTTCGGTCTTTGGAAAGCCTTTTCAAATGTTTTAGCTTCTCACAAGCTCAAGCTTTAGGACATTATTTACTATTTTTAGGACTTACCAAAAATAGTAAGTCAATTAGGGTTGACCGAACTTGGTCAAGATGGTCTCAACAGTACGAACTCAGTCAATACAAAGTTACTAAGGTTGAATCATTCAAAAATTTGAATAATGTTTCAAAAATGAGCTTTAATAAGGTAACTTTATATTATGCTATTGAGGGTCATAAGGGGACCATTTTGTACCATGGCACCTAGTTCAATGACTTAAAATCATTTTAAAGTGCTTTTGAAATATTTAATATTGCAAAAAGGGGGGATGGACACCTAAGGTAATAAAGAAGTTAATTTTATTTAAAAAGGTTAACGTAAAAGTTGAGATTAAAATAAATATTTTGTCTCCTTTCTGGATGCCAAAGTGAGAAGACAAATTATTAAAAATGAAATAAAATAAAAAACAAGTGAGTTTTAGCCTACATTTGGAGAAACTTGGATAAAAGTAGATGTTGGAGGCTTATTTTCATGAAGGATGTTTGGATATTGTGTGCTTTGGCTTTGGAGCTTGGCTCTAGGGTTCAGATTGACTTGCTGAGATGAAAACCTTTGTAGGGACACCTTTCCTCATGTGTGGAAGACCACATCACGAAAGGATTTGGAGGCTTCACACAAGAGCTTCATTTGTGCCTCATAGTTGCATGTTACAAAGTTTGGAGTTGAAGATTTCAATCTTATTTTGATGTAGGATTGTGGTGTTGGCTTGTTTAATCTTGGCTTCAATTTGGGTGATGTTTAAACACTTTTGGTGGAGAATTTCTTAATTTTTGGGCATTGACATTTAGAGCCTGAACCCTCTTTTCTCTTTTCTGCTCATATCTGGGTGGTGGATTTTATTTTCAATCTAGGCATTGTTTCTTAAGAAGCCCCTTTCTCAGGCGATTCCAACAAGTGTGAGAGGGCATTTTTCAGTGAAGAATTGAATTTTTTCTTCACGGTCGCCCCCAGCTGCTAGCCATCCTTTACTTCTGGGAGTCACTTGATGCTGGTTGACCATGCAGGGTGCTGTATGTTATTTTTTGTAGCTGGACAGTGAGAGGATAATGTTATTTTCTCTTGGGTTGTTTCAGACTGTGCGGCTCAAACTTAGGATGAGTTTTCAGAAATTTTGGAGTTAAAGAGATACGTCCCAGCCTGGTTTGGAAAGAGTTTATGACCTCCATAAAGGGTGATGTATCTGCTCATTGAAGAAGTCACCAATCGGCTGCAAAGGGATTACTACCAAGTCTGAAAGCCTTTAATTTGAAATTGATATTATTTGGTATGACTGAAATAATACTGTTTCTTACAAATCTGATTATCACATCTTATGAAGTGCTCATTCTAGCATATTAGCATAGCTTTATATCATTTGTGAGGGACGAGTTCTTGAAGAGTTGCATATCAGTTGCTAGGCATTGGTAATCAAGTCAGAGTTACTGAAAATCTGATGTTTGATTATGTTCAAGAAAGACTGTGACATTACTGTTAAATAATCAGATTGGTTAAGCTTCTGAAAGTGTTCTTTGCAAGTGTATTTCTCTTCTTTTTTTATGCTCTTGTCTATGCATTTATGAAATATCAAACACATGCAAACTTATGATAAAACCATTGCAAAATCGTTCTTAAGCAAACACAAACAACAAGCATTGAAAACAAAGAAGTCTTGGATGTCACACAGTAATTTATTACAGCAACTGGCATATCTCAAAAAAAATAAAAAATAAAAAAAATTGGGGTTGCCCATTACAAGGATTGAAATGTTTGGAAGGAGTTTGGAAAAGAATTGGAACTCAACATCAAGTTACATTTGAAGTCTTTAAGATAGGATTCTACTCCTTTTAATTTGTTTATGTATGAATATTTTACATATTGGTGTTGTTGTGTGTAATTTTCTTGTCGTGTGTAAATGTTTTGTTGTGTGAATTAAGTGTGTTGGGTTGGCTCCCCAAATTTTGGTTGTGAGCAACCTATGTGTGGGGATTGGTGAAGAGAGATCCTCATAGGAACTTGATTTCAGTTTTTGGAAGGAATGGGTATGAGTATCCTTTTGTGTTAAAATGGGATAGTATGGGTGAATGAATGATTTAAAGGAGGTTTTTGATATAAAAACTTGAAATGTTAGAAGTGTTTATTGCAAAGAAATTTCCCCATGGCTGTGATCCT